>OZ007505.1:6546120-6653471 GCA_963931865.1 Axinella damicornis | reverse complement strand
CCTCGAGGTGTCTGCGTAGAAAGTGAGAGAGGCTCTTCTTTGTGGGGTCTGTGCTTGATGGAGAGTAGGCGGCTAGTCATGCCAACAACCAGGTGGCTGTCCGAGGGCTGAGGAGGGGGAGGGGGAGGAGGGGGGTGAGGGGGGGAAGCAGGGTACCTCAATCAGTGTTGTGTTCAAGATTTGGTTTGCGTATTGACAATCAACACACAAAAGTGGCAACCAGGTAGCCTCCTCGGGCTCTACTGCAAACAGTGAATAGCTGGAGATGAGAGAGCCTGGGCACAAGGCCAGGAACCAGCAGTCTCAGTCCCTCCAGGCAGTGGTCTGGTACCGAGACTAGGAACAAGGTAGTCTTGGTACCAGACACTGAGACAAGTAGTAGGCCTGGGATACTCAATCACATACTAGGCTGAAATGGCCAATTCCCTGCCTTCCCTTCAGCTAATTGGTAGGACCAGCAGGGACAACTCCACTACTCAACTTACTGACATGGCCACACTGAGGATTGGTGCTGGGTAGGTCATACTATGCACTACACGGTAGTCCTCAATATCATACACCTTCAGCTGTCTGTCAACAGAGAGACAGGGACAATAAGATAATGGAGACGATCCTTTCCACCCTCAAGAAACACTCACTTATCAAGGCCGGCTGAGAACAGCCGTTGGCAGCTTCCATCGAAACACATGGCAGTGATGGTTTTCTGGTGGTTTGAGAACATCATCAGCAGCCGTCCTCCACTCAGAACATCCCATACTCTCACATAGTTACTGCCTGACAGAGGTAGGGTTGGGCAGTAGTGAAGATTATCATCACGATTATTGATATTATCATGATACCGGTAATACACTTTTAGAGGTTTTTTTTTAGTATTACAAACATGTAATAGTCGTGGGTGGAGGTCAGTGAGTGCCGTGGGTGGAGGTCAGTGAATGCCGTGGGTGGAGGTCAGTAAATGCTGTGGGTGGAGGTCAGTGAATGCCGTGGGTGGAGGTCAGTGAATGCCGTGGGTGGAGGTCAGTGAGTGCCATGGGTGGAGGTCAGTGAATGCTGTGGGTGGAGGTCAGTGAGTGCCGTGGGTGGAGGTCAGTGAATGTTGTGGGTGGAGGTCAGTGAATGCCGTGGGTGGAGGTCAGTGAATGCCATGGATGGAGGTCAGTGAATGCCGTGGGTGGAGGTCAGTGAATGCCATGGGTGGAGGTCAGTGAATGCCGTGGGTGAAGATCAGTGAATGCCGCGGGTGGAGGTCAGTGAATGCCGTGGGTGGAGGTCAGTGAATGTCGTGGGTGGAGGTCAGTGAATGCCGTGGGTGGAGGTCAGTGAACAAGGGCGGACTCTGGAACTAAAGTACACATCTCCCAATTTCACCTACTCCTGCTCTGCAGGAGGACCAACCTCCTCATCAGGATGGGTGCTCCCACATACCTGCTGAGAGGCACATTCCCCCGGAAGGGAACATAAGAGTGGCCTCCACGGGTGCACCATGGTCTACTGCGAGGATGGTCGTCCCGGCCCGGAGGTCCCAGATGCGGACGGTGTGGTCGTAGGAGCTGGAGAGAACCAGATCACTGCTGGAGGGACTTGGTAGGACCCTGCGGACATAGTCCTATGAGAGGTACGTGTGTGTGTGTGTGTGTGTGTGTGTGTGTGTGACAGTAAACAAAAGGAGCTATCAAGCAACAGTATCACCAGATTTTGTAGCAGATTTCTGAACTATAATCTACCGACAGCTGCAGCAGTATAGTGTGAGTATTCGGTGTATACAGCAACAGTGCGAGTACCACAACCACGGGAACGCTGGTATGAAAGGACTAATGTGGTTGAGTACCACAGGAGTAGGACGGTGCCTGACCTCGTGCCCCCGCAAGACCTGGATGCAGGACCCTGTGGAGAGGTCCCAGTGCCTCACGGAAGTGTCATCTGAGCCGGAGACCAGCTTCAGTCCATCCAGGGAGAACTGGACAGCCTTTGCCGGCCTGGGAGGAGAACAGGAACTATGGTGATAGGGACACACTGAAGTTGTTGTTTCTTAGGCCATTTTTTGGCAGCCAGCTAAACTGCACTAACTCTCTACATTACTTCTATGTAGTTGTCTCGTCAATCAGCGGATTGATCGATCAACTTATCTATTTATCTAGCTACATGTATCTAGCTATCTATCTATCTATGTCATGCTTCCAACTCCAACCCACATAAAATGATGTACCTAGACCCCGGGCTAGTGAGCCACCACGCCTCCTGAGAGGAGGAGACAGTCCACTGCAGAAGGTGAAGGATCATGTTCTCTGCCCCCCTCTAGACCTCACTGGCATGTGGAGAGCCAGTAGGGCGACAGAAGGGCAGAAAGTGGTGCTACTGGCTAGCTGGGTCTGGCTGAGTACGTTTGGCTCACTTGGTATGTCCCTTGCACTGTCGCAAGATGGCACGACTGTTAACATCAAACACCTGACATGGAAATAACACAATCAATTACTCAAGATGGTGGGATGGTTAACCTGACACAGAAATTAGCTACTCAAGATGGTGGGATTGTTAGCATCAAACACTTGACACAGAAAAGAGACCAATCAACTACTCAAGATGGTATGATTGCAAACATCATGGGGGGCACAATGATGTAAAGAGTGAAACCAAGGGAAGGAGCGTGAAACGACCAGCAGCTTTTCTCTGTCTTCTAGTAGCTATTCTTCATGAAGTATCCATACACTAGTGAGCTAAAAATAGTAACAGGACTACCGTGGGCAAAGTTTAATCTTTTGCGTGGTCGTTTCACACTCCTTCCCTTCCTTCCTACTCAACTACAGAATGACGTTTTTGTGAATGGCATTGCCTTCAAATGAAAAAAATTATCTTGCAAACTTAATTTGTAACAAATAATATAGACGCAAACTATTCATTGCCTTGGAAACTCGTGCTGTAGCTGTCGTGAGTGTTTGAGCACTTCCAACTAAGTCAAGATGCCAGTGAAAGCACAGCAAGATTTGAGTTCATCAAGACAGCATACGTTGAAGGACTCCAACAGAAGAGGGGAGCGGATGATGATGGAGAAATTAGTGTACTAGTCGTATATCTATGGCTGGCATCTCCCGTACAGTACAACAATGACCAATGGCCGAGAACAGCCAAAAATGGATCATCTGGCGAAGATATATATCGATCAAGTATGCACCTCTTCCTCCGAAAAGTAGACCAGTTTCGCTAGACCAGAATCTCGACACGAAGGTGCAGTTGTATCTGAATCTGAAGAAGGTCAGAGGAGGAGGAGTAGTGTCGGCAAAAATTCCCCGAGCTACTCGCCTGGGAATTGTATTCTTATGACGTTGTATCGAAGATGGTCGTGGGAAATTCCCCAACAATGGATCATCTGGCGAAGATATATATCGATCAAGTATGCACCTCTTCCTCCGAAAAAAAAGCATGGTAGACCTGTTTCGCTAGACCAGAATCTCGACACGAAGGTGCAGTTGTATCTGAATCTGAAGAAGGTCAGAGAAGGAGGAGGAGTAGTGTCGGCAAGAATTCCCCGAGCTACTGGCCTGGGAATTGTATTCTTATGACGTTGTATCGGAGATGGTCATGGGAAATTCCCCAACAATGGATCATCTGGCGAAGATATATATCGATCAAGTATGCACCTCTTCCTCCGAAAAAAAGGCATGGTAGACCAGTTTCGCTAGACCAGAATCTCGACACGAAGGTGCAGTTGTATCTGAATCTGAAGAAGGTCAGAGAAGGAGGAGTAGTGTCGGCAAAAATTCCCTGAGCTACTGGCCTGGGAATTGTATTCTTATGACGTTGTATCAGAGATGGTCGTGGGACGGGCAGCTGCACATGGTATCATGTTCACTTTCCAAGTTAGCGAGGGTCATGTGCAGCTCAATCGCCATTGGGCCCATTCCCTTTTAAGGAAGGCTATCTCCATCATGAGTAAACAAATTGTAGCAAAATTTAGGGAGCTGGAAGAAATATTTTCTAGCGGATTTAGTCGCATTAGTCACAATAGAGGAGATCCCTGCAGACCTCATCTTGAAATCTGGGAATGAAGATGGTGCCTTGTTCCATCTTGACTATGGGGAGAAATGGGCCAGGTGCAAAGTGGGTCTACACTCGTCTGCCATTTGGCATCTCATCGGCCCCAGGAAGGGTCATGGAGAGCTTGCTCCGAGGAGAGGGTTGTCCAGAGACGCCGTGACATGTCAAGGTTGTCAAAGTATCAGCAGTAACTGTGATCATCCCGGGAGGAGTGCTCCAAAAAAATGGAAGACAGTGAACCTAGCAGATTTAGTGACGCTGGATGCAGTACTACTAGTGGCAGTAGCTCTTCTAGCTACAGTGAATCTCGTCCTATTAGCTTTTTGGAGAAATTCCAATAAAACCTCCATCATTATTTTTTTTTATAATCGGCTTATGGACTATTGGAACAACTTGCAGATTGTCCACAAGTAGTGGCTGCAGATGCAGAGAAGAGTGAAACCAGGAGAAGCGATAGCCCAAGATGTGCCATTGTTCGAGCTGTCGTCTCCCTCCGCACATTCTACTCCTGACTTCCTAACTGTGATTTCCTTCTTCCGCAATATTAGGTAGACAAGGACGTAATTTGTATATTTAAGTAGCTCACTGGTACTGTTTCTGTATAATTGCATGAAGAAGACCATGAAAGAGTGGTCGAAACGTTGTATTTTCAAAATTGGAAATCTCGACTGGTGTAAGTCCGACTAACCAGCGCTAGATTCGAAAACGCCAGTACTATGACCTTTTCCAAACTATTGGAGACCCTCAGTGAGACTCCCCTTAGTCTGACTGATTGTCGAATGTGAAGCCATGTGGGACAATGTTGACGATTTAGTGAAGAGAGTACAGAATGGGGAGGATGTGCCACCTGATGACTTGGATCGCTGCACCCTTGCTGTGGCTGCATTGCTGCTCTACTAGTCGAATGCGCGACATTGTGGGGCAGTGTGTGTAATCGCACTCGTGCTAAAAAAAATGGAAGATGGCGAACCTAGCAGTTTTAGTGACGCTGGATGCAGTACTACTAGTGGCAGTAGCTCTTCTAGCTACAGTGAATCTCATCCCATTAGCTTTTTGGAGAAATTGCCAACAAAACCTCCATCATTATTTTTTTAATAATCGGCTTATGGACCATTGGAACAACTTGAGGTTGCAGATTGTCCACAAGTAGTGGCTGCAGATGCAGAGAAGAGTGAAACCAGGAGAAGTGATAGCCCGAGATGTGCCATTGTTCAAGCTGTCGTCTCCCTCCGCACATGCTACTCCTGACTTCCCAACTTTTAATTATGATGTACATAATTTCCAATATTAGGTAGATAATGACGTAATTTGTATATTTAAGTAGCTCACTGTACTGTTTCTGTATAATTGCATGAAGAAGACCAACAAAGAGTGGTCGAAACATCGTATTTTCAAAATTGGAAATCTCGACTGGTGTAAGTCCGACTAACCAGTGCTAGATTCGAAAGCGCCAGTACTATGACCCTTTCCGAACTATTGGAGACCCTCAGTGAGACTCCCCTTAGTCTGAGGAAACAGCCATTGTGAAGTCATGTGGGACAATGTTGACGATGTAGTGAAGAGAGCACAGAATGGGGAAGATGTGCCACCTGATGACTTGGATCGCTGCACCCTTGCTGTGGCTGCATTGCTACTCTACTATAGCCTCATACCCAGGCACACACGCAGAACGCGCAAGAGGGCCTGGTGACACTTGGCAAAATTCCGGTACAAGACTGTCATCAGAATGTGACTGCATGGGCATAGCACAATCTCAGGCCACAGAAATTATATCACACCAGAAGTACACACATATGAATAACACAGGAACTGCAAGTCAGGCTAGCTGAAGCAGCCTAGCGGTGATATGGCAGGTAACACACAACCTATATGCATGCTCCAGCACACTGGTCCAGCACACCATGTGTTCTGCAGGACATGTCATGTACAGCTCTGAGATCAATGCATACTGAGGTAGGTCCACTAGCAGTGTTCATCTTTGCTGTCGCCACTGAGGAGGTACAGAGGTAGACTGTTCATGGTCGCCCATCGCTCTACGCCTCTAGCCAATAAATAGGTAGTCATGTGCAGTCTGCATCTTTGTTGTCACCATCATCCATCAAACAGGTAGACTTAGTTTCGGCACCAGACACGACGGAGATTTATGGTACGATGTCTGGAAATGAACGCAAAGTTTCATGCATTATATCACATGCATCAGATTTCAGATTCACGGTATGGGAGACAAATCGACAACACGACGACAACACTCCGCGCGAGCCACGCTCGACTACGACTAGTGAGGGGCTTGCTCATGCTCGCCCAATAAAAGCTGGCAGCGACCGGGCCACCAGGAGCTATTCTCAAGAAGAATGAAAGAAGAGATCCCTGCATGTGCAGTTGAGTATGAAGTTGTTGGGCCTCCACAGCAGGGACTAATTTGCGTAACGCGATTATAACGGCAGCATGGCAGCTAGCTCGAAGCGCACACAGTACGGTTGAATGGCGAAGAGGGCTCATCACATCACTGCCTGTGTCGATGTCACTCGCTAGTGCCAGTGCATGCTACAGTTCAGTGACAGGCTAGCCAGCTAGCTAAGTAGTAACTATAGCCTAGATGTGATAAACACCACCAAAGAAGAAAATCAGACTTTCCAAAGGACAACAGAGGCTAGGAATTAGTTCAAGCCTCAGAATTGTGACTGAATCCATCTCTGACAATGACACAGAGTATCCCGAGTTGTCAAGTAGTGGAACATTGAGTGCCTCAGTGGAGAGCTTGTCTGAGTCCTCCAACTCCAGTCGGAGCACCATAGCTGCTTGGAGATCATTTGGAGAGCCGAAATGGTGTGACATTTATCCGTAGCTCCCTTTTAAGGCTGATGGTGTTTACTGCCAGTTCCGTTGTCACGATCACCGCCAGGTTCGAAGCCACTTTGGAGTATTTGTGACTAAACCATACGCTGGCAACAGACCAGACAAACTTGCAAGACGCACTTCGTGCTCAGCTCACATTGAAGTTAAGTGTGTGTGCTGCTTGGTAATAAGCATTGGCAATTCCACAACATCACGAGCAGCCCTTGCTTGGCCCAGAGCAATAGGGAAGCTAAATGAGCAGTGGGTAGTGCTAGGTAGTATAGGTACCCTCAAGAAGAGTACTGTGTTACTCGCTTACAGAACCATACCCCTACAGAATGGCTCTAGGCCCAATGAGGTAGCTACTGTGTGCCGCATGCTCTGCATTAATTCATGTGTGAAGGGCCAAGGTGTCCACACCTCTGCAGGAAGTTTGTCTTTCAAGAAGTGGGCGAGTCTGAATAGGTTCGAGTCCAGCACAAACTTTGTGCTAGGCGGCGTAAGAATCGGCATGGCCTGCATGAACAAAGTTACTAGCGGTTACGGTCTACCAGGAGCATATGAGCGGCGAAGCCACGAAGGAGCGTGTAACTCCGGTTCCATCCAAATCCTAATTACTTATGTTTTTGAAGTGCGTCATGCGGTCTGTCACCCACAAAGAAGGTGTCTCCAAACGGTGAGGGGTCCCGGGATCTTCAAATCTACCACGTTCTTGTGGCAAATCGCTTTCACTGTCACCCGTTCGCTTGGCCATTTCACTGCGGCTGCTAGGTCAAAGGCACTCCGCTGAGTGCCGTGTCAACATTGCTACCACAGAACACATGGGCTTTTATGTCGTCATTATGATGCTAGATTGAAGAACAGGTTTCCATATTTGGAAGTTCGCTAGCTAATAATTTGGATTTCGATGGCACTCGGGCGTACACAGTAGTTGCACGCTCCTTCGCTGCTCATAAGCTTCTGGGTCTACCAACTGCTCTTCTTACCTTGACCACTCCCTCCATACCTTGACCACTCCCTCCATACCCTGACCACTCCCTACCTTGACAACTCCCTCCTCGCTCCCAGCGGCAAGCAGCTTCCCATCATGCCGAAAGCACCCACTATAGGCCACCTCTCTGAACCGGGAGATGGTCTTCCTCACTTGGTTTGTAGCAGCACTGTACACCTGCACCTGAAGGAGTCCATAAGCCTTCATATCATATGCAGTCATTCAACCAATCAGGGGGCTGTATTTGGTCACCAGACAGGAAGTGAAAATGCTTATCGAGACCCAAATTCAGCTGTACCATAGCTCTAGCCTCGTTCCCAGGCCTACCCCATTCTTTCTGTTCTTCGATTTGCGTTCACAATAATACACGGATGCGGAAGAGCAGCAAAGAACGGGGAAGGCCTGGTACATGTATCATTCATCACGTGAGTGACGTCAGGTGGACACGAGGTGGATGTAAGGGGGGGGGGGGGGGGGGGGGGGGGGGGGGCGGGGCCCATAGTCATTTCAGCAGGTCCTGAAGCATCCAGTCGGCTCGGTTTGAACGCTCTGCGGCTAGTCAAGACTCTCAGACGATCTACACAACTTCGTCGGCCAGTTTTAAACTGATTTGCGGTTGGGCCACATACCCCTACGTCCACCTGACATCAAACATGTGATGGATAATACCAGGCCTTCCCTGTTTTTTGTCGCCTTCCGCATCCGTCATGTCGTCAATGCAAACCGAAGAACAGAAAAAGGTAGGCCTGGGAACGAGGCTACCATAGCTCAACATCACTGCATGGTGACCCCAGACAGCACACTGTTGTAACATTTAGCTCTAGACAATTTTGAGATTGTCTGTCAACTGACAATTTTATAGACGACATTCAGGATGGCCTGTCATACTGTGCGGGCAAATGCTCATACTTTGCATAATGCACCCTGCAAGGGGGTGACACTACCATTGACGCCATAGTCAGAGCTGCGACCGGGGTCAAGAAATCTTGACCGTCATTTTTGCTGCTTGACCACTTGACCGCATCGCAAAGACTCTTGACTGTTTGACTGTGCTGTATTTCAGCCGTTGACTGCTTGACCACCGATAGTATACGGAAGAATGCGTAGCGACTCTACCCCTTCCTTAGTATACGGGGTCAAGATTCGCTGATAACCCCGGTCGCAGCTCTGACTACGGCGTCTATGAGTGTCACCCCCTTGAGGCTTTCTACACAGATTGTCAAAAACTATACTACTGTCCATATGCATGTTACATCATATGGGAAGGGCTAGTCTCGGTACTAGTCTTGCTGGGCCAGACCCACACGGAAGGGAGGGTCTGGTCAAGTTACAATGACACTCTTGTTCTGCGCAGTCAGCACAGACCGTTCTTCAAGTACCTGTTAACCGCTACTGTTTGCACCGCGAGACTATCTCGGTACCAGATGGGTTGGGAGTCTGGTTCCAAGACTAGGCAAGGGCTTACCCTTGATCCACTTGTGACAGCAAAGTCGTAGGGTGCAGAGGCCGAAAAATGTACGCTTGAAACAGCTGCATGTTCCTTCACCACTACAGGGAACTGCGAGAATACACAGGATACATCATAATAGCCGGTTACTAGAATTTGAATTCCCCCCGCCAGCCAAGACAGAGCCAAATAACCCACCTGGAATTTCCTCCAGAATCTCTCCTCGCCGCTTTCTCGTTTGTCGGGCTTGGGAAAGCGTCTGAGCGCGAGCCTCTTGAACAAATATTGGTCTCGCTCTCCCTCCATGAACACCACGTGGACTACTTCCGTATACGCAAAGTAGTAACTTCCGTAAACTTGAAGGGGGTCATCATTACCTAGCCTCATGTAGCCTCGCGTTTCGCGTGTTGGCCTGGGAACGAGACTAATCATTACCTAGTTCAGTACAGTTGACTTGGGAAATCTGAAATTTGATATCTCGTGCGTACTACACACCAGTTGAATCCAATTCACACAATGATCTAGCTACATAGAATTATAGGTTCCAATATCTGCATTCTCTAGCCGAGTTAATTATCCTCCCACTCATCCTCTTCCTCCTGCCAATCATCCTCAGATTCAGTATCTGTATGCATGTGTGTGTGCGTGTGTGTGTGTGTGTGTGCATGTGTCGGGTGTGTGTATGTGTGTATGTGTATGTGCGTTGAGTGTGTGTGTGTGTGTGTGTGTGTGTGTGTGTGTGTGTGTGCGTGTGTGTAAGACAAAAGTCAGCATGCAGGATCAAGGCCCCACCAACTGAACAGAGAGTGAGGAAGCATTAGCCTCGTTCCCAGGCCGTCTGCCAGTCGCGCGCGCATCGCATACGTGACCTTTGAACCCTTGTCAGATAGCTGGCAGAAGGCCTGGTACCACTCCTACGTCATTTACATTAAGTGGACACGGTTTGGGACACGGTTTCATGTAAAATGGCGGCGTGCCAGAAGTTCACAGGCTAACGGCAGGTTTCCTAGCGAGTTATTGTTGGCTTTTACACTACCGTGGTGGACCGCTGGAGGCGTCAGGTATGGAACTCCTTGTTGTACGGTTGTAGTAGCCTAGGTAACTACAATAGCTTACCTCCGTAGTACTACCAAGCGCTTGGAACGCCTGAGTAGTTGAACGTTAGTGCATGCTGTATTCCCGTTAGCGCTGAGTTGGCATCAAGTTGCTGTCTTCGTGGTAACAATAACTCGCTAGGAAACCTGCCGTTAGCCCGTGAACTTCTGGCACGCCGCCATTTTACATGAAACCGTGTCCACTTAATGTAAATGACGTAGGAGTGGTACCAGGCCTTCTGCCAGCTATCTGACAAGGGTTCAAAGGTCACGTATGCGATGCACGCGCGACTGGCAGATGGCCTGGGAACAAGGCTAAGGAAGCATAGCCTCACAGCCATGGATGGATGAAGAAAGGCTTACCACTCTGCTGGATGGCGTTGGAGCGGGCAGCCAGCGCCCTTGCAAGAGCTCCGGCCATTCCTTCCAGATCTTCTTCTCCTGCACCTGGGGGAGCCTCACGTTCATCCTCGGCCACCTGCACACAAACAACAAGAGAGACATCACTTGTCAGCCAGTTGCTCCATCATTTGAAAACTGTGACAAAGGATCTTCTTACAGTGCGAAGTTGTATCCCAGCTCGGATGCTAGCCATCAAGTTGCTCCGTCCATCACTCACAGGAGGCAGGGAGGCGGTAGGAGAGGTTCTGGACGGGGGAGGAGGGGGAGGTCCTCCACTCACCGATACCAGAGGAGGTGGAGGAGGAGGGGGGGCAGGAGCACCTGCAGAAACATCATTGTACACTGCACTTAAATTGACATTCCTCGAATAGGAAGTGTGCTTCACTTCAATGTACATACAACTTTTTTAGGAATGAAAAATGGCAGAGTTTTTGGAAGAAGACTTCAGCGCTCAATAAAGGACGAGAGTCAAACCTGTGCCTAACAGTGAATATGCACCCATAAGCGACTGCGCTTAATAACATGAGACTACAGTACCATGGGAAGTCAAATGACAGAAGTATTACCGGTACAGTTGTTTATGACTACCACTGACAGGTACCTGGGTTAATAATGGCCAAAATGGTTGTCGGTTGAAGACAAGTAAAAAGTTGGGAAGCTAAAGAGGAGTGGTAACCATAGCATCACCTAATTCCAACACCTTTAACTCCTGACCATACGAAACTGCTCAAAGAAACAGAAAAGCATGTATAAAGTATCCATGCCTAATATTGACTTGACCCCCCCCCCCCCCCCATAATATTATGCCTTGTAGGAGATCGTGGCAGAAAAAGCTGTCACTGGTTGGTAAGTCAAAGTGATGGAACACAATTGAGTCTTACCAACAGGGGGAGGAGGTGGAGGAGCTGGTACGTTTCCTTTACCACCAGAATGGCTACTATCACGCGGTGGAGGGGGAGGGAGACCCCTGCGGCCAATGTGGGGACCACCCCTTGATGGGGGTGGAGGCCCATGGCGGGAAGGAGGAGGTGGGGGACCCATATTTTTGGCTGCTTCCAGTTGCCGGTTGGCCTCCTGGATGCCGCCATGCTTCTCCACAAAATCGTAGATGAAGTTAGCCGTGTTTGTGTCCTCCAGCTGCTCATCAGTGACACCAACAGTGTCCAGGAGCTTCTTCCACTGCGGGTCAATGTTGCTGCTCTGTGTACCAGCAAGAGAGAGGGTAGATAAGCCAGTACTTTATCAAGTGAGAAAAAAAACAGGACAGTGAGGAGAACCAAGCTACCGTAGTCGCTCACGACGATGATGTCATTTTCCACTCCG
Organism: Axinella damicornis; assembly: GCA_963931865.1. Taxonomy (NCBI): domain Eukaryota; kingdom Metazoa; phylum Porifera; class Demospongiae; order Axinellida; family Axinellidae; genus Axinella; species Axinella damicornis. The sequence goes on along the minus strand of OZ007505.1, from coordinate 6,641,347 downwards.
TACGATCGAAAATGGCAGAGTTTCTGTAAGAAGACTTCAGCACTTAATAAAGAGTAGCTGAGACGAGAGTTGAACTTGCACCTAACAGCAAAATTATATGCGCCTATAAGTGAGCTGTGCCTAATACCGAGCGACTACAGTACCAGGCAACAAAACGATCCTTCCAAGATTGCGACCTTCATTTATGCCCTGCTTCAGGTCTGGACTGGGAATGAGGCTAGCCAACACCAACAGTACAACACATGGTAAACACACTACATACACAAGATGGTGTACAGTACAACACATGGTAAACACACTACATACACAAGATGGTGTACAGTACAACACATGGTAAACACACTACATACACAAGATGGTGTACAGTACAACGAGTAAACAGTCTCAACTCACATCAAAGGCTCCAGTCAAGGGGTCAAAGCCAACATGAGAGAGATGCCTGCATGAAATAATCCACAAACAATGCGACAGCAAGTTAGCCAATTTCTATCTATCTATCTATCTATCTATCTATCTATCTATCTATCTACTATTTACCTATCTGTCTATAAAATTTTGTCTGTATGTACGTGGAAATGTCTACACAATCCATCCACGCCAAAAATCCAGCACATGTAAATCAGTCAATCAATCAAGTAATCAATCTATCTATCTAGAGTGTATCTATCTATCCAGTCATGTATGCCTACCTACTCACATAAAACAAAACCATTCTCCAACTCACCGAAAGTCACTGGGTAGTCCGATGTCCGACTTGGTGATTTTCTTCCCCTTGGGGCGTTTGGGTCGGCCTTGCTTGGAGAAACTGCTGAAGGGATCATTGCCATCAGTGATGGGACTGACAGGGGGCTTCCCAATGACAGTGGCATGTCCTCCATCTTCTCTCCTCTTCTTCATGGCTGGGGAGGAGAGGGAGAGGTGATGCAACCATGTACACTAAATACCAGTGAGCAAGCCACACACTAACACGTTCAATGTCGAGTTTGCCCATACGGTGTATCATGCTATAAATCTGGTGCACACAACAAAAACAAGATAACATACTGATGAGAATTCAGGGTTTATTTCAGAAAATATCACAAGAAAATATCACAAGGGGGGGGGGGGGGGGGGGGGGGGGGGGGGGCAAAACAGAACATAAAGAAACTTCTGAGGGGCAATTGAATTGTGCGCAGCAGTGCACCATTTAGGGGGGTCTGGGTTTGAAATCTCTAAGGGGGGGGGGGGGGGGGGGGGCGGGGGGAGGCAAAATATTTTCAAGGGGGTGTGAATGCCCCCCTCTAAATGAAACCCTGGATGAGAAGATGAACTTCATCAGATCGCCACTGGGTGGGCATCCCAGATGGGGCACAGCAAGTCATGCCAGTGCTTGGATGGCACCACAGAAGTGTAAGCACTACATCTCCGGCTGGAACCATCTACATGCATGTCTGTTACATAGGACGCCATTTATATGCTCTGAATGTACCTGATGAGGTCCGAAAGGCTGAAACTGGCCGGTCGTGTATTAAATGATTTATTGAACATCTTGAGAACTTGTGAAAGTCTCCTCACGGAAGGACAGTGTGACTAGGCGAAAGTCTGGGCAATCAAAGACTGCACTATTCCTAGAAATAGATTTAGATTTACAGTTAGATGACCCGCCATTTTAAGCCACCAATATCACTACTCACTCATTCTCCTGACATTCCTCTCCTGGACCTTGGTGTTCACTGCCTGGCTGAACTTGTCAGCCTCTTCTTCACTCGCAAAGTTCAGACCTACCATGAATTTCTAGCCAATGAGAGACAGAGAGAGAGTGAAAAAGGCCCAACTCAACACACCTTCACACAATACTGCTTCTATTCCACAGTGGGTATAAGGACATAAAGAAAGTGAATTAAGGTTCTTTTTCACTGGTAAAAATATTTGGGGGGGGGGGGGGGGGGGGGGGGGGAGGAACCTTAATTTTGAGTATACTATAGCTGTTAATAATGGCAGTATCAATTAAAGTTTCAAATGAAAATCTAAGCTTATAAGGCTTTCACTTGGTGATCAGGCAAGTAATCGCTTCATTTGTAAATCCAAAACAAACAAACACCACTCTCGTTCGCGCCATACTCAGAGAGCTGTGAACGGGGTCACAACCTGTGAGGCCATAGCCCGTGACCGTCCAAAAACTGCCTGTGACCACACTGCTAAACTGTCATTGACACTGTGACTGTCGCAAAAAATCTACCGTGACTGTGTGATTTTTTGGTAGTATAACTGTAAGCCACACCCATACCACACCTACATCCGCCGTATACAGGCTAAGTACGGTGCTTATTGGAGTGCCCACCCCTTGAGCAGCCATCTGCACTATCTGTTTCCCAGAGAGAAAGTATTACCTCCTGGTGTCAACAGGGTGGCTGATGAAATGTATGAAATTTTACACATTAGAGGCTACAGATTATACCTGCAAAGTGACCATTTTGCATCAATTAACAACACAGCTTACATCTCCAGGAAAGGAGTGGAAATATGGGCGATCGGTCTTGTACGTGAACTGGTTGTAGATTTCCTGCTCAAAACCAATCGACTTTGTCTGTGTGCATGGGTGTGTGTGTGTGCATGAGAGTGTGTGAGTTGGGGGGAGATACACGCAAACATGGGATAGTTTACTGACAATTAAACCACTCACAGTGATGTCCACCAGTCGTATGTAGTAGGTCTTCTTGACGTTGTCCTTCACAAAGCACACCACCCCCGTCCTGAACTTGACCCACTGGGTACGTTCAGCATGGAACATCTGAACCACAGCGGTTGCCTTGGTCTGAGGACAGTAGGGAGGAAACTCTCTATCAACTCACAAGAAAAGGAGGGGTTTCACTATTCTCCCCTTCCTGAGCAGTAGGGGAAGTGTACTTAGTGTAGTGGGGGGCCAAATCCCCTGAAGGTTCGCCCAGGGGCAACATAGAGATACACGCTGGTTCTACAAACACGACATTTCTCTACCTGTTTCCTGTGGCCGATAATGGTAAAAACGAGGTCGTTCTCCTCCTGCGAGAGGAGGATTGACGGTTCGTTTTGCTGTCCTGCCATCACCGGTGCACCAGCTCAGTTTTTTTGTCTTGTCTGAATTATACAATATACACGCGTGCGCGTGACGCGACGTAGCTTAAAATGATGAGTCATGTGATGAGTCATGCAATATTTGGAGCAGTTTGATTGGTCAATCGTCTGGACATCCAAACTGGAATGGCGCTCAGGGAAGCGGGATGGCTGGTCTTCCCAAGAACAATCTGGCAGAGCAGCTAACTCGCTTCAAAGCCAACAGGAGCTCGCTCACCGGAAGCTCAACTCCTTCTTCTGCTGACAGAAAGTGAGTCAGATGGGCCTAGCTAATTTAGAACTCTAGACTAAGGACATGTCGACATTATATAAATTTTTCCAACATAAAGATAATGTTTCCAATTTTACTTTCATAGGAGCTGTTTTTCATTCCAAAAGATTGTCAAAGGACAGGTATGATATAAATATGGATTGACTGCAACTGCATACTACTGCAGCTACCCTTTCTCCAACAGTCTGCCACCAGTGCCAGCTCTGCACAGATAAGACCGGGAGCATTTGCCCCACCATTCAAACAGTCCCACTCCACCCTAACAAGAAGCCACAGTGATGTTGCTTTAAGTAGACCAGCTGCCAAACCACTTTCAACACACCACCCAAGTGGAGGAAAGCAGGGGAAAATTACTAGCATCTTTGGCCCTCAGATGTCAGCTGTGCTGGTGGGAGCATCCACCACTCAGCGTACCAGCCCACCCATTGCCTTTGTGGCACCCGTAGGTTCACAGAGGGAGACAGTGACTGGTACAAGGTTGGTCTTGACGTGGGTGCACCACCTGTATGTTCATTAAGTACTGTCAAAGACTCCTAGATAGTTTATCCTAGGTATTGCAAGATCTGCTTTGGTGTCATGTTTCCTGATTCAAACTCCTGCATACAGGTCAAATTCCAGAATTTTTCTGTGGATTCAATCTCTCTTTCTCTCAGTAGCCTCGTTCCCAGACCTTCTCACCCCCATGTTAGTACTGCAAGCGACAAACGCTGGGGTGAGAAGGTCTGTAAACAAGGCTATTCTCTCAGTACTGCGAATTGTCACAACCTGAGCCTACTGTCTCCTACAGCCAGCTTCACTATAAGTTTCTCCTTGTCTCATTCTCATGCCCTCCCCATGGGTTGGGAATGAGACCAGATTGCTCCTGGTGGAATGTGTTGCATAATGACTCTTCTGCAGCAATATCGACCCAACATGGTGCAGCACAAAGGATGTGCAGAAACACACCTCCCATCCTGCATGGTGCAACACTGAGGGTGTGCAGGAACATGCCTCCCACACTACGTGGCGCAGCACGGAGGATGTGCAGAAACACACCTCCCACCCTGCATGGTGCAACACTGAGGGTGTGCAGGAACATGCCTCCCACACTACGTGGCGCAGCACGGAGGATGTGCAGAAACACACCTCCCACCCTGCATGGTGCAACACTGAGGGTGTGCAGGAACACGCCTCCCACACTACGTGGCGCAGCACGGAGGATGTGCAGAAACACACCTCTGTACAAACCAGTCAGAGTAAGTACATTCTGTAGCCATTTATTCGTTATCCAAACCAACTGAGTGCAGTGGCTACACTGGCTATGTTGTCCAAAGTAGGTCGGTGGTGGTATGTATGTAGCCTCATTTCCAGGCTTCCGCCCAGATTTATCTCGCAACCGTGGAGAAAAATAGGGATTTTTCTCCACGGCTGCGAGATAAAATCTGGGTGGAGGCCTGAGAACGAGGGTAGTATGTACATATACTTATTGTTCTGTTCCTTTGTGCCACAGGAACGGAATCTGTGATGCTGCAATCCCCCACTACCGACTTGAAACTCCTCCTCCCTAGTGCTACCGTGGAGCGCCAACCCCCTGGTGCCACCCTGGCAGGATCTGCCGTCCTCAGCCCTTCCTCCGTCCCACCTGTAATACCACCCAACTCCAGCGCAACTACCATGATCAGCAAGGTGGAATGAAAGCTAGTGATTCACTACACAAAATGTCTGCAGTTCCGCCTCCTTTTAAAGACAACTGGTTTAGTAACCTTTAGCGTAACAGCTGTTTTCTGTTCATCCCCTAGGTTGGTGCAGAGCAAAAATTGGAGGAGCTTCGTTTGGAGAGGCTAAGGGTGATGGACGAAGTGTGTGAGCTGCTATCGGACATTCCACCCTCCAAGATCACCTCACTCTTTGGTCTGAGTGCAGCACATGTGCAGAAGAAACTGGCTGTCAGGTACTCAAGCATGTCTTACCGTATTGTCATGTGACCTGGTTAGTCAGCAAGGATACTTATGATTAGCCTACTGTGTGCATAAGTTCCATAATCCTCCCTATTGTGTTCAGGAAGCAGCTGCTGTCTAAAGAGCAGGAAATAAAGAAGAAGCTGGAGACACCTCAAGATACAAGTCTTTTGTCCACACTTCTCCCCACCCCATCCCGTACAGCCACCATGGCCACCACACACCAACCCTCCCCCCTCCCATTCCTCACCACTGACCCCTCCTCCCCTCTCTCGCTCCCCCCCACTGTTCCCTCCACTCACCACCCCTCTCCCCTCTCACTCCCCCCCACTGCCACTGATTTCTCCGCTGAGGAGTATGACGACTGGCACATGAGTGATGAAGATATGTTCGAGGACTGTTCGGACAATGATGATTTCACCATTCCAGTTGGTGGTGGGTACAGTTCAGCCGCTGCAACTCACAGTCCACTAACTGCTACACTCAACTCTTCACCACCTACATGTAGTAGCTCTACCACACCTGGGTCAACCCCGAGGACAATCAATGTGCCAACGTATCCGCACACTTCCCTCCCTCCACCGCTCCCCCCTCCCCCAACCACCACCAGACCTAAGCCCCTCTCCAACCCAACCCTAGGCATGATGGACAATGCAGCCGAGTTCCATGGCCCCTACCCACACACCCAGGAGATGTTCAAGATATTCACACAGGTGTTTGGGCTCCAGCAGTTCCGGCCCAACCAGCTTCAGGCTGTCAACGCTGCCATCCTGGGAAAGGACTGCTTTGTGCTGATGCCAACCGGTGGGGGTAAGAGCCTCTGCTACCAGCTGCCGTCCCTGATGATGCCGGGGGTCACTGTGGTGGTGTCCCCCCTGAGGTCCCTCATTCAGGACCAGGTGCAGAAGCTCTGCAGCTTGGAGGTGAGGCACAGCTCCAATGTTGTTGCTTTATCCCAGCTCTTATACGTGTACTAAACTTATATAACCAGTATTGTAGCTACTGCAATTATACATGTAAAGTAACTTTAGTTCATCAAACCAGGCTACTACATGTGCTAGGACCATGCACAGTAAAACCCTCTAGGCAGTTCAAGATACTGTTCCTGACCACATGTTTTGTGCCCCAGATCCCAGCCAGCCACCTCTCGAGTGACATCACTGCATCAGAGGAGTGCAGGGTGTATACTTCCCTCTCCTTGAGGGATCCCACCACCAGGCTGCTCTACGTCACTCCAGAGAAGGTACACTCAGCCTCATTCCCACATGGCATAACTTACCATTTCAACCTTTTCCTGTCAAGAGTTCAGTGTAGCTCCACTAGAGGAACATGTGCCAGCTGTACTCCTACTCTCCTCCTCTCCCTCTTCTTTCCCTCTTTCTCCTCTCTCACCACCTTCTTCCTCCTCCCACCCACCTCCATTTCTCTCCTTTCCCTCTTCCTCCCTCTCTTCTCCCTCACTTTCCCCTCCTTCTCTCTTCTTACTTTCTCGCTGCCCTTTGTTCCTCTTTCCTATCCCTCCACAGCTTGGAGCCAGCAACAAACTAAAGTCCACACTGCAGGGGTTGTATGCCCGTGATAGGCTGGCAAGGTTTGTGATTGATGAGGCCCACTGTATTAGTCAGTGGGGTCACGACTTTCGCCCAGACTACAAGCGTCTTAGTGAGCTCCGCCAGCACTTCCCAGGAGTGCCCATCATGGCACTGACAGCCACCGCCACCCCGCGAGTTAGGACTGACATCCTACACCAGCTGCATATGAACACAGTTAAATGGTGAGTACACAACAACTGAGACCTTTTTCCTGGGAAGGCAGACATATTTAGTGTAATGTGAATACCTTCACTCGCTCTGCTGCTGCCCCCTCAATCGCCTATACGTGAGAAATCTGGTGCTCATGTACATACTGAAATGTTGTAGACCTAACTCCCCCCTCCCTGTCCTCCCCTCCCCAGGTTCACACAGAGCTTCAACCGCACCAACCTTCAGTACACAGTGGTTCCCAAGAAGCCAAAGAAGGTGAACGAGGACATCATTGAGGTCATCCGTGGTACTTTCAGCGGACAGTCTGGCATTGTCTACTGCCTATCTCGGTGAGCCACTCACAGCAAGCATTGTGGTTTTAGTTACAGTGTGTAAGTGCAGCCATGAAATCTCACAGACGGGACTGTGATGTGGTGGCAGATGACCTAAACAAGGCAGGCATTGCCGCCCTCAGCTACCACGCTGGTCTGAGTGATGATGAGCGTGTGATGGCGCAGCAGAGATGGATACAGGAGGAGCAGTGTAAGGTGAGACCTGCTGGAAGGGTGACTAGTGCTACAGTTTCATTTCCAGCCCATTTCCTTCAATTGTAGCGGAATGGCCTGGGGACAGGGTTAGGATCAGAGCCAAGGTTGACCTTTTCTAATCAGGTCTCATTAAAGTCACGTGAAATCCGATACTATGGATTACGTAATGCATGTTAAGTACAGTACTTTCTATAGGCATTGTTTCGACAGTTTTCACCATCGCGCCCCGACTCAATCAACTGGAATATTGCCTCGCAGGGAAGCGTAGGCATCTGTTGTCATTATAAAAGGCCGAGCCCTTCAAGATTCAGCTGCAGCATGGCAGAAATGAGTGGAAGTAGTCTCCTTGGCGAGATGGTCCCCACACGCGCCGCAAACATCTGGCCCGCGAGACTCAAGTGGAGGTTCGGTGCCGTCTCATCGATTTTGCAAAGCGCGTTCAACAATTGCCAACTGGGAACACTCCATAGCAGCCCCAGAAGCTGTGTTCTATTTGTATGGCTATCTGCAATAACTTTTAATAACCGTCCACTTGTCACATGACAGAAAGTCAACAATTACTCGTGACATATGCGGTGGCCAACCTCCTCTGGGTTAGGATGATATCAATGTCTACAGCGTACTAGTAACTATAGTATGCAGTAACCTGGTATCATCTGAAGCTGAGCTAAACTGTTTTCCATGTTAGCCAGAGACACTATACCAAGGCTCTGCCCACCAAGCCTAACTGATAGACAAAACTGATTGGTGCCCGTCAATTTGATTCTGGAATACTTTACTATCTCTTGTAGGTTGTTTGTGCCACAATTGCCTTTGGTATGGGAATAGACAAGCCAGACGTGCGTTTTGTGATCCACCACTCCCTTCCCAAGTCAGTGGAAGGGTACTACCAGGAGTCGGGGCGTGCGGGCAGGGACGGCCGTTCTGCTTCCTGTATTCTCTTCTATAACTATAGCGATATGACAAGAATGCGTCGGATGATTCGTAAGGAGAAGCTCCGCCCTGCTCAAGAGAGGGTGCACATGGATAACTTGTACCGCATGGTGCAGTACAGTGAGAACGAAACAGACTGCAGACGAGTGCAGCTGCTGGAGTACTTTGCGGAACAGTTTGACCCAGCCCAGTGCCAGGGAGGAATGACCCCCTGTGATAACTGCCAGTCCAAGGTGCCATTCCACCCTGAGGATGTCACGGAGCTGGTGAGGGTGGTGGTGGAGAGTGTGCAGAGGATGAGGAAGGACCAGTACACACTGATACAGTGTGCAGAAGCTCTCAGGGGCTCCAGTTCAAACCGCATGCTTCAAAGTGATCTGAGCAGGCTCCCTCTGTACGGGAAGGGGACCCACATGTGCAGACACGATCTGGAGAGACTTCTACACATGCTGGTGATGAGGGACATCCTTGCAGAGAATATGGTTATTGGAAACCATGACAACATCATCCCCTATGTCAAGACTGGGTGTAAGGCTGGTGACATGCTCAGTGGTCGACTGGGGAGGATTGTGCTGAAGATCAGGGGGAAGGGAGCTATTTCAGCTAGTTCAAAATTGAAGAGCTTCAGGAAGAATGAATCAAAGGAAGACAAGGTGAAGGCCGAATGCTACTCAGCACTGATGAAGTTAAGACTCGCTGTGGCAATGAAATATAGAATGAAGAACCCAGAGAATGTATTCTCAACAGAAACACTCTGTGAGATGTCTCGAACACTGCCCACCACCAGAGATCAGATGCTAGGGGTTGTGGGAATCACCGAGGCAAAATGGAAGAACATGGGCGTTGAGCAGTTCCTGGAGGTCACGAAGGAGTATGCTACTAAGCTTGCTACAAGTATGGGCAGTTCTAAAGAGCAGTCCCCATACTGGACTGGTGAGCCCCAGAAGGAGAATAGGGCACCAGCTCTTGGGAGGGGTAAGAGAAGGAAGAGCTCTTTAGTAGGGCCAAAGAGCAAGAAGCCAGCAGTGGTGAACGAGGTTGAATCTTGGAATGACTTTGAGCCCAACAGCCAACCTCCACCCCGCAGACCAGGATTCCTACCCCCACCAAGACCCATGCGAACATCTAAATCATGACCATGCAAAATAGTTACCCGGTATTGTATTAATCTCAATGATGATGATGTTGCAAAATATATAATTATTCAAAGCATACCAATATACTCAGCAGTTAACAAAAGTGCATGAGAAGTGATAAAAATGTATAAAGAGATGGTGCCAGTCATGTTGATAAAGTTATGTCAGTGTTCATCCCGTACATTGCTGGGGTCAGTGTAGGGAGAGCTAGCAAGAGGTCCATAGGCCCATGGCATGCACGGGTAGGGGAGTGGGTAGGAGACCATTGGTGGCTGTACACTGGATCTTTGCTGTAAAGGGCTGCTGCGGTCTGGTGTGAAGTCTGGGCTACCTCTGTTGGGCACTGGGTAGGGCAGTGAGTATGAGAGCATTGGTGGCTGTACACTTGACTGTGAGGGGCTGCTGCGGTCTGCCGTGAAGTCAGGGCTGCCTCTGCTGGGCAGTGGGTATGAGAGCATTGGTGGCTGTACACTTGACTGTGAGGGGCTGCTGCGGTCTGCCGTGAAGTCAGGGCTGCCTCTGCTGGGCAGTGGGTATGAGAGCATTGGTGGCTGTACACTTGACTGTGAGGGGCTGCTGCGGTCTGCCGTGAAGTCAGGGTTGCCTCTGCTGCGCAGTGGGTAGGAGAGGAATGGTGGTTGTACACTGGAAAGTGAGGGGCTGATGTCTACGAGGAGAGAGAGAAAAAAAGGAATGTCAATCATGAAGCTATTGATCAAGAGTACCACAGTATATCTCTACCTGTACATTATTGAAGTGAAACAATGATCAAGGACTTACAAGGTAGTGGGTAGGAAAGGTGTGGCATCTGCCAGAGTGGAAGGCTGTGTCTGTTGCAACCAGCAGGAGGCCTAGGCAGAACAGCCAAATCTCGGTCACGGAATCCCTTTGCAAATGGGTTGTTATCAATCTTGAGTTGAGTCAGCTGGAGGTGGGTAGGTAGAGGGGGCAAGTGAAGTTCTGCACTACGATGACGTAAAGACCGGAACAAATATTTGTATGCAGACGCCGGCTACCTACTTGAATGTTTTGGTAGGAAGTGACGGCCATAAAAGTGGTGTCTGGTATCTTGATCTTGAAAGGCGTGTCCATTCCTGCTGGAGCCACTACCAACTCCAGCTCGTACTTGTGCATGGTGTACAGGAGAATCTGCAGAGGAAAACAACAGCATAGGCCAAATAATAGATGTGGGAAGCCATAAGTCCAACGGTGCATAATTATACACTTCTATGCTGGAAAATACACTCTCCCTACCCTGCTGCAACCACTGATGCATAATCTGATTTAGTACTCACGTGCTTGTTAGTGGAGTTGTGACTGATCTTCACCGTCTTAAAACTGATGGGTTTCTTCATCCAGAATTGTCCCGAGTTGGGGGAGCTGGGGTGTTTGAAAATTTGTCTGTCTTCGTTTTGCATCAGCTCCGACTCTCCCACGCGTACCCACTCCAGGTTGAGGAACTTGTAGCGATACTTGTCCGCCGAACGCATACGCAGTGAGATTGTGTAGTCAGCTCGGGGGTTCAGGCCTCTCACACTAACCATCACGGAGGGGAATAAGCGCCTGTAGAGGAAAGAGGAATGCGAGAGTAATAGTATAGTTTCATGCGCAGTCAGAATGTACAACCGCGCGAAATAAGGTGCGAAAGCGGAGGCGAGTTGTTCGTTCTCACCTTCCTGGTTTCGTCACTATCATTTCGTTGCCCACAGCACTGAAGGTCTTCCATAACTCTTCCTCCTCCAAAATCACCGAAATACCCCCAGTAGGCGAACTGGCAGATTCGCTGCCGTCTCCTTCAGAATCGGTAGGAGTAGGAGGGTAGTTAATAGTGTGTTCAGCTCCTCTCGGGTTTTCGAAGTCCACTGGCCGGAAAAATGCGGTGCTGGGAGGGGGGAGGGGCTGGTCTTCATTGCCATGGTGACTGTCATTCGGGCTGTTAGAAGGTGTTGATGGAAGTTGATCTCGCGGCTGGTAATGCAGAATCAAGTCGGGGAGCGGCGCCAAGTGCAGCGGATGTCGATGGTAGCCGACGGTGGGCTGGCCGCCGTATGGCCTCGGGGATGAAGAAACAGCTGAGCTGTAGATGCCGATAGATCCTTCCTGCTCCATACTAAGTCTTCTTTAGCACTTCTCGCGAATATCAGGTGAAAATGTGTAACTCGCTCGCGTTTTATACCGGTCGCGGAGGCGTTGCGCCAGATGCTGGTGCGAAAAAATGCGGCATCCTGTAGCCATTCTCTCCTGGTACACTTGCATTCCTCACGCTGACCTCTGATTAACACCTCAGATTAAGAAGCATCACTGGACTTCAAGAACACAGCATCAGTATTTTATACATTGAACAAAGCATTTTTGAGTCCAGTTGTATCAGACCTGCTGTAAAGGGGGGCTCCCACACAAGCAACCACAGAGTGCTGGTTTAGTAGAGCAACCGTCTTCACTGTGTTTAACATCCTACTTCTTTCTGGAGGCACTCTTGATCAGATCCAACAGACTCTCTCTGGAAGACAGCAGATACAGAGATATTACAACACTTAGGAAACCTATACCAAAACAGAACATATCCTGCACCAGTCTATTATCACTAGACTGCATGTATTTGGTCCTGCAACAACCATTCCATCACCCCCATCATTACACTCACTCTCTACTAGTCACATTTGAATGCTCTTTCTGTAAGTGTTGTTCCACTTCGCCTCCTTTAAAAACGGAATAGTTAACTCAGGTGACTTGTTTTTCCATTCCCTGCATCCGGTGATGCGACTGTGTTGGATCGTGGAAGTGGTCTTGTGTACGGCAGTGTGCATACTTCAGTAGCCTCCATATTACCCTATGCTAGCCTCATTCCCATGCCCCGCCCAGCTTTTCATCACTTGCAGTACAGCAAGCTTTTCTTCGCTTGCAGAACTGCAAGCGACAAAAAGCTGGGTGGGGCCTGGGAATGAGGCTAAGCCTATGCCTAGTTGGCTTAACCAGTTACTTAATGTACAATGAATTAATTGGCATTATCAACTGTGCTTAGTAGAGCACTCACCCTGTGCACTGTTTACAGAGATGCTCCTTTGGACTAAACATGCTGACATCATTACATACTGTAAGTAAAATTTAACATGTTTCTCTTCACGCTAGAGATCCTTGATGAAATGCAAGCTACTGGAAGCTTTTGCCATCCAAGCATGCTAATCATGTATAAAAGCAGGAGCGCACATGCAGCTCTTCGGTGGCTCATGCGCTCCTGATAAAAGTTGATGACTGACTGACACACTGACACACAGGCAACCAGACCGATTACTTAATCCTGCTTGTGCATGCATGCCAGGGCCCAGGATACCTGGTAATAAGATGCGCCATCTGATGCACAACTAACAGCAGCTCACATCTATTTGAGCTGACTCATACTCTTATAAGATCAGCTAACCTGTCATAGAAGCTTCTCTCCTCCTTTGTCTTCTTGGCTGCTCCACTGCCACTGCTGCTACTGTCCCAGGTATGCTGCTTTCTTTTTCTCCGCTCCTTCTGAAGGGAGAGGTGTGGCGAGTGTAGCAGTTGGGAGGGGAGTTGCACTTCCATTGGCTCCAGAACATCGACCAACTCAGCAAACACACTCTTATTTTCATTGTTGAGGAATGTGATGGCCCAACCTGGAGCTCCCAGCCTGCCAGCACGGCCAATCTGAGGAAGGGTGAAACAAATTAATCAATCTATCTATCTATCTATCTATCCATCTATCTATCTATCTAGATCACACCCACCTGATGGATAAATTCACGTATTGAAAATGGCATATCAAAGACGAAAACCTGATTTGAGAAAGAAACAGGTTTATAAAAGTCTCACAGCTAGTAGTGTACGTTTATACCTGCTGCACATTCACCAGGTCAAGGCCTCGGGCCAGGACACCCGTACCAACCACGATGTGGTACTTGCCCTCCAGGAAGCCATGTAGAATAGCAGACCTCCTTTCCTGGGCCATGTCGCCATGGATACCAACAGCAGAGAGGTGGTTGCAGGACTGGAAGAGAAAAGGATGTTCATGAACAACGTTGTATATAGTTGTGCATATAGAATTATTCTCCTCTCCAAGTTCAATGGCTACCTTGTTGATTGCATCTGCTAGAAGAAGAGTGCCCATCTTTGAGTTCACAAAGACCACAACAGGAGGCCTGGCAACACACAGAAGAAAATATGGCGTACGTATGTAGACTCTGGGTCTGATCAGCATGGGGCTACACAGAGCTACTGACCAGCAATTGGCTACATAGGACTACGAACAAACTTGCAGCTACATACAGCTACTGACCAGCATGCTGCTAGATGTAGCCTCGTTCCCAGGCCTCTGCCCAGATTTTATCTTGCAGCCGTGGGGAAAATCTGGGCGGAGGCCTGGGAACGAGGTTAGCTACATGTAGCTATTGATCAGCACACAGCTGCACAGGTCTACCAACTGTGATGGTTGCTCACTTGAATAGTTTCTCATCACTGAGGAAGGCGATGAGTCTCTTTCTCTTGGCACTCTCCTCCACCCAGACGATGGTATGCCTCACAGACTCACATGGTGCACTCGGCTGGACAAACAGGGAATACAAGACAAAGGAAAGTATTAGCCTCATACCCAGGCTCATTTCCTCTCAAAAACCTGCTAGCCTCATTCCCAGGCCATACGAACATGTAGGAAAGAGCCTGGGAAAGCATGGTGTGGATGATCTGTGATTAGTATGGTTACCAACTTACCACACCAACAGAGATGAACAAGGGGTTGTCCATCATCTCAGAGGCCATCCTCTCGATGCGAGGAGGAATGGTGGCTGAGAACATCAGGTTCTGCCTCAGCCGTGGCAAACACTCCTCAATTTTTCTAACCTGTGACAAAGTGATGATTAGTAACAATATATTCTCGAAACTAACAGAGAACCAGGCACTACCTGCAGTTCAAATCCCATGTGCAAGAGGCAGTCCACTTCATCCAGAACAAAGGCTTGGATCTGAGAGAAATCAGTGACAGTAGCTACAAAAGGAAAACAGAACTGGCAATAAGTTTCAATGCTGTGAACCGGGCCTGGGGATCATTGCATGTAGATGTGAGCTAATTATGTGCTTGTAGCCCCCAGTCCAAAAACAATGGGAACAAGGCTATGGCAACGTACCATGGTTCTCCAGGATGTCATTCAGTCTTGCTGGCGTGGCAACAATGACCTATATAGATAAACAGAGGTCTACTGAACCATTCTGATTGATTCATTTCAAATGTCTGTTGTATTTGCGGGACCAAGCAACCTGAAACCATGGTAACAAATACCACACTGTGTACAGGTGTACCTGTACTCCGGATCTCAATCGGTGGAGCTGATTAGCGATTGGTAAACCTCCAACCACTATTGCTGTCCGCATGGATGGAACACCTATTGTCAGAAAAAGTATTCAAGGTCACTAGAGATTACTGGAGAGTACTAAAGGATCTGGTACATGGATCACACAGTGCAACTAGATTGAAGCCACATATTGAAGATGAATTGATGAGGCCAGAGCTGACCCTGCATGAGTTGTTTTGCCTGCTCCTCTATCTGCATGCACAACTCCCTGGTGGGGGCAAGGACAAGAGCTCTCGGGCCACCCTGGGCCTGCTGCATGTCAGTGTTCACCAGATGTATTATCAGAGGGAGGAGGAATGACAGAGCTAAGTGGGGGAAGATGAGGAGAGGAGAGAAGTTGAAATGGTTGGTAAGGGAGAGGGGACTAAGTGGGGGAAGATGAGGGGAGGAGAGAAATTGAAATGGTGGGGGGGGGGGGAATAAGTGAGAGTTTTGAGGGTAGACGACATACTTTTTCCCGAGCCTGTGGCGGCACACACCAGCAAGTCTCTGCCCGTGAGTGCTGCTGGGATGGTCTGAGTCTGGACGGGGGTTGGAGTGAGGTAGCCCACTTCTTCCAGGTTGGAACACACTACGAGAGACAGAGAGAAAGCAAAGCCACTGTTATCACCAACGACCGTGAGGGTTGCTGATCAAAAGCAGACCTTTCTCTGGCAGAGGGAAGTAGCTGAACCTGGTCACCGGCTTAGGCATACCTTCTCCCTTCACTTCGATGGACATCTGGAGGTAAGCCATACAGTACTGTAGTGTCCCTCCTGCTTCTATTGCACAATACAAGACACATACATACCTCATTTCGCAGAATGTCCACTTGTGCTCCGCTCATGCTAACAACAGCTGGATGCTCTCTGTACCTCCACAGTCCTTCTTCGTCAGTCTGTGAGCATACCCGCTCTTCCCTCGCCCCCTCTTTCTCTCCTCCTCTTCCTCCACACACACTCCTCCCGAGCAATGCAAGATGCCTGGCCTTGCACTCCAGACTACACACATCTCTGTCAGTGTCATCCACAATGTAGGCCCCATACCTCCCACATACCACACACACGGGCTCCCCAGCCAGTGGCCATCGCTGCTGCTTGCTGTAAGAGATCACCGGTTCATCCTCCTCTTCTTCAGAGCTGCAGCCTCCTCCTAGGTCAACAGAGGATCTCCTTTCTCCATCCAGACCAGCTCCAGAGTTCTGTTCAAAAATCCCTACTGCTTCAAGACGTTCCGCTGGATCCTGTAGATTTGCTGGATCATGGGGCTTTGCTGGATCCTGTAGATTCGCTGGATCATGGGGCTTTGCTGGATCCTGTAGATTCACTGGATCCTGGGGCTTTGCTGGATCCTGGGGCTTTAATGGATCCTGGGGCTTTGCTGGATCCCTCTTCAGGGGTTTCTTGGACACAGATCTTGGGACGAACATAGTAACTTTTAGTCTCGGAACCAGACCTCGTTCCCAGGGTCTGAGAACGAGACCAATTCACGGTCTGGTTCCGATGGTCTGATTCTCTAATTGGAGCTCTCCCACGTGGAGACCTGCAATGGCTGGGAGAGCTGTGCGCCTTTTGCTGCTGGGTGGGAGTGTAACAAGGAGCAGTCTACTGCTGGCACCAGCGGGAAGAGCCCGTCCGGGCTTGGTGGGACTTCCGGGCGTGCTGGGACAATGGTGCAGGGGACCAGGGTGGAGACAGGGAGGAGTTTGTAGATACTGTTCGGAGTTGAATGGGGGTGAGGGAGAAGGGGAGGGTGAGGAGAGTGGTGCTGAAAGTGGAGGGGAGGAGAGTGATGTTGATGAAATGAGTCTGGAGGCGATTAACCCGATTTCCCACCAGCACGCGATTGCATCTGTTGCCATACCCGATAACTTGCCCGAAGTTCCTGTTCTTGCTGTCACGCGGAATCCCATCTTCCCAAAGTTTGTCAAGATGTTGGAGGTGAGTGTGACAGAACACAGCTGCTACCGGATTTCTAATCATCACTTACGCAGCAGCATGTCATCTGGCTCCACATCCAGCAACATCAATTAATAGAAATGCGGGATTTTGGAACGGGAGTAATTCAGAACGCCTACTAATTTGGTTGAGTCATGTCTTCTCACTGTAGTAGCTACTAGATGCTGAATGTGCAAAGACTACCAAAATTCCTCCTGTCTGTCAGGGCGATGATGATCATTTTGTATAACTGTATGCATATGCAGGCATGTGCATGAATCGACCACAACAACAACCTGATGTAGCTTGACCACTAGACTAACTGCTTCCCCCAAGTAGCAGACTAAACCTAAGCGTCTACCAGCATACAAGTTACAACCCACTGCTGTGCTTTTGGAATCGGTGGGGTGTTCCGAATTACTCTCAGGTGTGCTAAATAATTACCCGCAAGGAGTAGCGTAAAATTGTAACTATTTCCTGGTGATTGTGCAGCGCTACAGCAACGATATTCGGTAATTTGAAGTTAGTACACTAGATGTTGTTTATCAGTTTGTAACTTGTATCCAAGAGCTAGTTTAACCTCAGAGGCCTAATTAGGTGTTCCATAATACCATACAGAATTGGTGGGCAAAATTGGGGGTTAAGCAGCTGCCATACTTGAGCATGCCCAGAGAAGACATTCTTTCATATGCGTACCAGGCGCCAATAGTGATCAAATGTGTGAATGTTGCTGAACATACAGTTAATGTGTGAGTGGCAGGCACATACATAGTCACACTATTGTCACAGTGTCTCCACTGAAGCTGTCATCCAGGGAATAGTTGGGCACATTTCATGTAACATGACTAGCGCGAGATTGTATCATGTCATGAAAGTTAACTCCTTTTAGTGAGGGAGTTGAAGGATGCGTGTACACTACTACTGATGTGAAACTATGCAAAGGTTTTGCCTGGCCTTTTGTAAACTCCTCGGTGGAGTTTTTGTGACTACTTGGCTGTCACTGGGCTGTCTTCCTCAGTATAAATCAATTCAGTATTATAACATCATCTTCCTCCGATCGGTGTCAATGTCAGTATCAATGTCAGGTATTACTCTTCCCTTCACTTCCCTCCTTTTTCCCCATTCTCCCTCCTCTTCCTCCCCTCCCCTCCCCTTTCCTCCTCCCCCTCCTCTCTTCCCCCTCTCCTCCCTTGCCCTCCCCTCCACCCTTCCTCGATCCTCCCTCAGATCAGTGATAAAGAGCTGATGGACCTGATACGTCAGAAGGTGAAGCTTACCCTGCCTTATGCAGGAGCATTTCTCAAGAAAGATGACAGGTGATTTTTGTACATAGACTACTTTTGAAAGCACCACTCCCTGTTGACACTGAGATGCATAGTCAGCTGCGTTATCACGGGTATCCTGTCTATCGAAGTACAAGTCCCGTGGCATCAGTTGGTCTCTAAACAGCATTATCCGCAACACTAGGGTGCTGTGAACTTCCCGCTGCTGGTAGGTTCCTAGACCCTTCAATTACCGGTGGAGGAACAGGAGGCTTCCGAGCCCGCTGAATGTGTCCCAACACTAGCGGTGGCTCTGGGATAGTCTCTCATAGCCAAGGTCTTGCATCTCAATGTGCTACTAATGCAGTCCTTGAACTTTGAACTTCAAGAACAGGTAAGAAAGAAACTTCAGAAGAAAACCAATCGGGAAACCGTTAAGCAACTAATTAAGTGGATGTCCTAGCTAACAAACTGTGAGAAACGTTGTTAGTGAAGTTGCATTATCTGTTGTGTGTGTATCTCCCATAGCAACGAGTCGGAGGTGATTTCCAGTTTGGATGAGATATATGATGTGGGTACCTTCGTGCAGATTACTGAACTGCACGACATCGGCAACCGAATGAGAATGATCATTCAGGGCCACCGAAGGTGGGGGACTGAGATTTACTGACACCATACTAGCACCATTCTAACACCGTCTTATCACCATACTAGCGCCATACTAGCGCCATACTAGCACCGTCTTGTCACCATACTAGTGCCATACTAGCACCATACTACCACCATACTAGCGCCATACTAGCGCCATACTAGCACCATACTAACACCATACTAGCACCATACTAGCACCATACTACCACCATACTAGTGCCATACTAGCACCATACTAGTGCCATACTAGCGCCATACTAGCACCATACTAGCGCCATACTTAGTATGGCGCTAGTATGGTGCTAGTATGGCGCTAGTATGGCACTTTTATGGTGTTAGTATGGTGCTAGTATGGTGCTAGTAACTAGCACCATACTAGCACCATACCAAGGGCGTATCGAGCCGCCGAAGGCGGCGAGAGGGCATGTAACTCCGCAAACGGCATAATCCAAATCGATTCTATTTTTAGAAATCACGTGCTACATTGTTTATTTCATATCCGCGGCGCGCGCAGCTCTGGCACGCTAACCGCGGTAGTCACAGCCACAGTTCCTGAAAATATCCATTCTCTAGTAAGTCAATGAACTTCTATCTAACTCACTGCTGTTACCCTGGACGGCGCTTACCACTGCCTTCTCCTTGCCTCAGTTTCGCCAACGAACCGTGTCATTCAGTGGAGACGGTCCCGAGCGAAGCCTACGGCACCTGCGTGCAATGGCTGCCGCATGTAGGACGGACGGGCACGTTGTTTCCAGTCGTCAAAACGTGGATGGCGTCCATTCATCCACTCTACGCGCTCGATCTAGCTCTCTGGCCTGCTCTGCGATATTCCACTTAATCGGATAATTGCATTCATTCACATATACGGTTACATACCAATGTCTAAAAATAGTATATCCGGTGGCCGCATTTGGATTTTGCCGTTTGAAGAGTCAATACGAGAGTTGCATGCCCTCTTCCCGTTAGGGTCGATGCGCCCTTGACCATACTAACACCATACTAGCACCATACTAACACCATACTAGTGCCATACTAGCACCATACTACCACCATACTAGCACCATACTACCACCATACTAGCACCATACTAGTGCCATACTAACACCATACTAGCACCATACTAGCACCATACTAGCACCATAAAAGTGCCATACTAGCGCCATACTAGCGCCATACTAGCACCATACTAGCACCATACTAGCACCATACTAGTGCCATACTAACACCATACTAGCACCATAAAAGTGCCATACTAGCGCCGTACTAGCACCATACTAGCACCATACTAGCACCATAAAAGTGCCATACTAGCGCCATACTAGCACCATACTAGTGCCATACTAACACCATACTAGCACCATACTAGCACCATACTAACACCATACTAACACCATACTAGCACCATACTAGCACCATACTACCACCATACTAGCACCATACTAGTGCCATACTAACACCATACTAGCACCATACTAGCACCATACTAGCACCATACTAGCACCATAAAAGTGCCATACTAACACCATACTAGCACCATACTAGCACCATACTAACACCATACTAGCACCATACTAGCACCATACTAGCACCATACTAGCACCATACTAGCACCATACTAGTGCCATACTAACACCATACTAGCACCATACTAACACCATACTAGCACCATACTAACACCATACTAACACCATACTAGCACCATACTACCACCATACTAGCACCATACTAACACCATACTAACACCATACTAACACCATACTAACACCATACTACCACCATACTAGCACCATACTAACACCATACTAACACCATACTAACACCATACTACCACCATACTACCACCATACTACCACCATACTGTACTAGGGGAATGCATCTCATTGTGGGGCAAGCGTGAGCGAGTGCAATGCAGTGCAATGCAGAACGAGTATTTGCATGCATAGTCAGTCAGTCAGTCAGTCAAATTTTAATGTCCACTGCCAATCCAATATTGCATGACTGAGGCGACAGAAATCGTAAATATTATGACATTCAGACACACATGTGCACAACACAGAGACCTAGCTATATGCATGCTGCACAGTGGTCTACCACACCATGTGTTCTGCAGGACACGTACAGGTCTGAGGTCAGTGAATAGGTAAGTCCACCAGCGGTCTTCGTCCATGGTTTGCTTTTGCCACAGGCGAGAAGGTACAGAGCCTGGTTAGACTGTTCATAGTTCGCCCATCACTCTAGCCAATTAATGTATGTACATGTAGGTCCGCGAGTGGTCTCCGTCTGTGTTGTCGCCATCACACATCGAACAGGTAGCTAGAGTATTCACACAATGCAGCTTTGTTGTGTATCGTTTTGGAATTAAAGCATGACGTAAGAATAAGAGCAGGAAGTGATTTACGGCACGACGTACAGCAGATATATAAACATATAAACATCTAAAAATTCGCAGCAAACTTGTCTATGTGGGGCTCGCTCACGCTCGCCCCAATAACACCATACTAACACCATACTAACACCATACTAACACCATACTAACACCATACTAACACCATACTACTGTAGCACCAGTCTTGAGACCAGCCCATTGTAAAATGCAGCTGGTCTCGAGACTACATTCCATTCTAACCTTATTAACACCTAGCCTCATTCCCAGTACCCACCTGGCGTGGGAACAAGGCTCACTAACACTAGCACCATGCATTCCATTCTAACACCATACTGGCACCATTCCATTTGTAACTCCACACTAATACTGGCACTAACCGCATTTACGTACAATACAGTAGCTTCCCGGCCCTGACCATTGTACCTATGACCCTGTTTCCGCAGTATACAAACTAGGTCACTTAATGTCAGAGTTTCACCTAATACATGTAATTGTTCATGGGGGGGGGGGGGGGGGGATGAGTTGCATTACTTTCAAGGTGTCAGCAAAGTTTCAATTGCAAGGAGAGTGAAACCCTGACCACCATAGGTACTGGAGCACTGTGTACTGGAGTGAACACCCTAAAATTGCAATAGATTCTAGTTCTGATACATGTACTGATGCTAACTTGTAACTCGTAACACGTAACACGTACACTAACCATTGAAGTAACAGTGCATACTCAAATTGTACTTGGAAATGAGACACACACACATTATGTGCGAGGTATGGGGGTAGTTGGGTGACTGAAAGGAGAAGGTATGACTGACAGATATGATCAGTGGTGCTAACACTGATATTAACACTAACGCTGATACTGACACTAATGCAGGATCACTGTCACGGGTCCGGTGGAGGTGCAGGTGGAGGAGAGTGCGAGCAACAACAACAAGAGGAGGGAGAAGAAGAACGAGAAGGCAGATGGAGTGGAAGAAGAATCTGGCAGTGATCTCTTGGATCTGATAAAGCCAAGAATTCTGATGGTGCGAACTGAGAATGTAGTCCACCATCCATTTAAGAACACTCAGCAGGTCAAGGTACAGCTATTTGGTGTGTGTATGTTGATGTGTATTTAGCATCAGTATGGAGTGATTTAACCAATGCAGCCTGAGAACGAGGCTAGGAGTGATTGACCCATAACTTCACCCCCTCCTCTCTTGCAGGCAGTCTCAGCTGAAGTGATCAAGACCATTCGTGACATCATTGCCCTCAATCCACTCTACAGGTCAGACTTAATCAACACACGCTCTCACAGTCCTATACATGCAGGAAATTGCAATGCAGACTGAAATGAAACCCTTGTGTTGTGTGTCTGTTGCAGGGAGTCACTGGCACAGCTGGTTGAGGCGGGGAAGAGGGTGGTGGACAGTCCAACACACCTGGCAGACTTTGGTGGGAGACACCTGCAAATTTGATCTGACATTTGTGCTGCAGCACTTCAGCTGTTATGTCCTGAACTCTTGAAACATTTATGACTCAGGTAAAAATCTTTCTCCCCCTCTTCAGGAGCTGCTCTAACAAGTGCAGAATCTCACCAACTTCAAGCAGTGCTGGAGTGTACAAATGTAATACTCTCATTTTGCAGCCAGACTGTCACATGATGATCACATGAAAATCATTCAACTGTCTTGTGATCTTGTGCAGATACCAGAGAGGCTGATGATGACTCTGGAGCTGCTCAAAAAAGAGCTGGCGGTGGCCACCCTTCAACAGAAGCTTGCCAAGGAGGTAGGGCTGTATTACCCTCGTTCCAAGGTTCCAAGGCCACATGGAGTAGGAAATAGCAGTCCAGACTGTCTCCGTGGAGGAGAGAGCTGATATAGTCCACCAGCTTACTCGCGTCACTGGTGGTATCACAGGGGATAGTCACATGTCACTTATAGGGACATTTGTGGATGGGATCCAAATGGGACCAACCAAGCAACTTGCTCCAAGTGACAAAAGATCACTCAAGATCAACAAATTACTAAGGAAGTGTGGCAACTGTTTGGTCCTTGAAACCCACAGATCAAGTGATCAAGAGGAACAACCAAGCGATCCAGCATAATTTTTTGCCAATCAAATCTTTTGATCCCACTCAAAAACGTTTCTAAAGGCGGCATGTTAGTGACTAGCTACCCCTTGTATCACAGTTGTTGTGGGCAGCTAGTCATCTGGCTGTGACAACTCATATCTGTGCAGGTTGAGCAGAAAGTGAACAAGATGCAGCGGCAGTACTTCCTGCAGGAGCAGCTCAAGATCATCAAGAGGGAGCTGGGGCTGGAGGTGAGGGGTACACGGTGTGATGTAATGGTGGGCACCGGCTGGGGCAAGCCAGAGTGAACCATGGAGAACAATTAGGGACACATTTGAGGACAGGGAGGCCAGGCTGGAGTGTGAACAGCCAGCAGTGACTCCAGATTCTGGTTATGGTTCGTATTTTCCAACCAGCTGCTTGCTCAGGCGCACACCCACAATGCTTGGCATAAAGCCCATTAGCCTTGTTCCCAGGCCTCCCCCGACGCGGCCTGGGAACGAGGCTAAAAGCCCATGAACTACCTACCTCCATCCTCTCATCCCAGAAAGATGACAAGGTTGCCATCTCAGAGAAGTTCCGAGAGCGAGTTAAGGATCTGGTATTGCCCAGTGAGGTGGAGGACGTGATTGAGGAAGAGCTAAACAAGCTCTCCTTCCTCGACAACCACTCAGCAGAGTTCAGGTAGCTGCCAAACCACTAACTCTGTCACTGTAGTGAGTAACGCAATGTCACGAGTGACTCAGACAGACCTTGCAGCTGCCCAGGGCACAGCCTCTGGTGAATTGCTGGTGCCCTGGTAAATTGGCTGGCATGCAGATAATGAACGTACCTCAACTGCAACAGCATGGAGCATGCGACTTAGATCAAACCACTTGATGAGATGGGACTCGGGATGTGAATATATTCATGAAGTACTACGTACGACATTAAAGATTGAATGAGAAAATCACTTCAAATAGTCCAGAATGCATGCATCTCTGATCACCTAAAAGTTCCTGCTAAGCAGCCCCCGAGGTAACACCACCAAGCACCCAGGTGGTAACCCCTGAATTCTGAGTATGCTACCAGTAATTCTATCCAGGCAATTGCCCTTCGTAACCTAATTATACAACCATTCTGGCACTTCTTTCTCTTCTGGTTAGTGTGACACGCAACTATCTGGACTGGCTGACAAGCTTACCATGGGGGCGGACCAGTGAGGAATGCTTTGACCTGCAGCGGGCGAGGGAGGTGCTCGAGGAGGACCACTACGGCCTAAAGGACATCAAGGATCGCATCCTGGTTAGTCGTTGGAGCCTACTCTTTACGAGCATTGGCTAGGTGTGTTTGTGTGTTCAACTGCTCTCCAGGAGTTTATCGCTGTGGGTCAGCTGAACAAGTCTGTGCAGGGAAAGATCCTCTGCTTCACTGGACCCCCAGGTAAGAGTGTGTCACTACATCCCCTGGTGAACATTCTACTAGACCCAATGTTTCAGTAGAACCCCAGCCGCAGGTGAAAGGATATGCATGTAGCCGTGTAGAGATGTTCCAACCAGTTTTTCATGGGCTGCTCTGGCCATTGAATGGGCAAATCCTTACCAAAGCTTGACTCCTCACTTCTTGCACAGGTGTTGGGAAGACAAGCATAGCTCGCTCCATTGCCAGGGCACTCCAGAGAGAGGTCTGTGCATTCATCCGTCCCATTGCCCACCACCCTCACTACACCACAAATGTATGTTTTCTCCTCCTCTCCAGTATTTTCGCTTCAGCATGGGAGGGATGACTGACGTCGCTGAAATAAAGGGCCATCGGAGGACGTACGTTGGTGCGATGCCTGGCAAGATCATCCAGTGCCTCAAGAAGGTACAGACGGAAAACCCACTTATCCTGATTGATGAGGTGGACAAGATTGGACGTGGCATCCAGGGAGACCCGGCGTCTGCCCTGCTTGAGCTGCTGGACCCCGAACAGAATGCAAACTTCCTAGACCATTACCTTGACGTCCCAGTGGACCTCTCCAAGGTAAACAAGTGGTGAGGGGAGGAGGATACAGCGTAGGAGTGAGAGGAGGTGGAGTATTAAACGTGTGTGCTTCCTACATCCAGGTACTGTTCATTTGCACTGCAAACATAACAGACACTATCCCGGGGGCCCTGCAAGACCGCATGGAGATCATCCAGGTTTCTGGCTACATTGCCGAGGAGAAGATTGCAATAGCGGAGCGCTATCTGATCCCACAGGCCCGGACGGAAGCTGGGGTAAAGGAGGAACAGATGTCCATCGCTAGCAATGCCGTTGGATCTCTCATAAAGTGGTACTGCCGGGAGAGTGGAGTGAGAGGCCTGCAGAAACACATTGAGAAGGTGAGGGAAGTGGAGGTGGATGAATAAAGGAGTAGGAACATGCAGAAACACACTGAGGAGGTGTGGCAGATTAGCGTGGGGGGTGTGGCATGGGATAGGAATACAGTGTCTGTGCCTGCGCCTGTGCACTGATCTACAAGCTCACAGCAGCCATGTTGACTTGTAGTGCTTCTCTCTCTGATGTTTAGATATTCCGCAAGGCAGCTCTTAAGCTGGTGGAAACCAAGCCAGAAGCTTGTCTTGAGATCACCTCTGACAGCCTCAATGACTACGTTGGCAACCCTGTCTTTACATCAGACCGTATGTACGAGACCACACCCCCAGGGGTGGTGATGGGACTGGCATGGACAGCCATGGGAGGCTCTACCCTCTACATCGAGACCGCACTCAGCAAGCCACCTGTGAGGGGAGAGAAGGAGGAGGGCAAGGAGGGAGGAGGAGGAGGAGGAGCAGGGCTGCTGTCAACTGGGCAACTGGGAGATGTGATGAAGGAATCCACAGAAATTGCATACACTTATGCCAAAGTAAGTTGAGGCTTGATCTTTTTGGGTACAGATTGAGTTTATTGTTCTCTTCCCATCAGAGCTTTCTTGCTCAGAGAGATCCAGAGAACACATTTTTCAGTGGAGCCAATATCCACTTGCACGTACCAGAGGTAAGCCTTTCAGTGTAGCAGTCTCTATTCGGACTCTCACACATTCCCAGTCCATTCCCACTGCCAAAGTTTGATCGCTTGCTGGCAGTAGGAATGGCCTGGGAACGAGGCTGGGAGCAACCTTCATCTATAGTGCTCACAATGATAGATGGTACAACCAGTAGCACAAGAGGTTAATTGCAAGTACGAAATTTTTTGCAATTTGGGGTACCTCAGATTTGATTTTAGCGATTTCATCAATCATAACCATTCATCGTGGTTTATTATCTTTAAGCATTATTAGCAAACCCACATTTTCACGCTCACTAATATTAATCGCTAGTGGCCTTGACAATATCCCACCCCAGGGTGCCACTCCAAAGGATGGTCCAAGCGCTGGTGTCACCATTGTCTCAGCCCTCCTCTCCCTGGCCATGGACAAACCAGTGCGACAGAACATCGCCATGACAGGGGAGGTTTCTCTAACTGGCAAGGTAGAGCAAATTAGATATTGGAGGGAGAGGTACTGACCCCACTTTCACACTGCAAGGCCTAGGAATGAGGAAATGTCATATCTGATGAAATTTGTTGCAGGTTTTACCAGTCGGTGGCATCAAAGAGAAGACCATTGCTGTACGTTTGTGTCTATTCACACTTTGCTTTGTGGGAAGAGGGTGTGGTAGGTACACCACATCACAAACTGTATTCATTGTAATTGATACTTTAACTGAAGAGTTTGCTGCCATGTATTCAGTGACTCGTGCTCCTGTTTTTGCAAAACAGCTGTAGCTGACGATGTCTCAAACCAAAGCACTCTTTTAATCCACCAGGCAAAGCGGTCTGACGTGAACTGTGTCATCCTTCCTGATGGGAACAAGCGTGACTTTGATGACCTCCCAGAGTTCATCCGTGAGGGACTCGAGGTGCACTTTGTGACCCACTACCACGAGGTGTTCGACATCATCTTCAAGGACCAATGAAATGAAAGCTGTGAATGCGAACTATCAAGTGATCAAGAGTTGTAAATGCTGCTATGTATATCATGATCATTTCATTGATTGTTGTCCTGCTTCAACTGATGGGAATGCGACTAGAGCTTGGGTATACATGTTGGGTTGCGATACCACTGGCTAGAGACAGGAATAAAGAACTGGAGTGAACCTTTGAACTTTGAAGCCACAGTTCATTAATTATTTAACAAGACGTAGTTGCCTCTGTTTAGCTAGAAAATGTATTTATACTAGCTGTGCTATTATAGACAGTTTCAGCATAATTATTTTCTCTCTGTTACTGCAGTTTAATTAGCTGCATTTTGTATGCCAGTACGTAAGGCAATTATGCGACAGGGCTGGTATTATGAGGCAGACACCCTAGATTTGCTGTAATTATGTTTCATACCTAATGGATAGGACAGAATAGAAGATTAAGAATCTGTATGCATGTATTCTGCCGGTGCAACAATCTGAAGTACGTAAGCTCATCACAATTTGGATACTGCATTGCAATACACACCCCACCCTAATTCCCCTGCCACCGTCCCCCCATGCACCCACCCTCCAACCCCACCCCCATGCACCCACCCTCCAACACCACCCCCATGCACCCACCCTCCAACCCCACCCCCATGCACCCACCCTCCAACCCCACCCCCATGCACCCACCCTCCAACCCCACCCCCATGCACCCACCCTCCAACCCCACCCCCATGCACCCACCCTCCAACCCCACCCCCATGCACCCACCCACCCTCCAACCCCACCCCCATGCACCCACCCTCCAACCCCACCCCCACCCCCCATGCTCCCACCCTCCCAACCCCACCTCACCCCCCCAATGCTCCCCAACCCCCCAATGCTCCCAACCCCCCGATGCTCCCCACCCCCCAATGCTCCCCACCCCCCAATGCTCCCCACCCCCCAATGCTCCCCACCCCACCCAGTGGCAGGCAGAGCTTGGGTAAGGTTAAGGTGAGGGCTCACCTCAACTTAACCTTACCCGAGCTAAACCTCGCCCGAATGACTTCAACTGAACTGCAATCGGTTTATATACCCAACCCTGACCCCAGAAGCCGGCCGGAAGCGCGCGCCGGTAAGCTCTAATTTCATTGGTTGGAATCCGCGGTTTCAAATTTTGGCGGGAAACGCACTGTGCACGCGTAAACTGTAGACAATGGTGAGCGTGTTTCCGTCTCTGTCGTTTTTCTTCGGCCTCCGATACCTTTGGCCTTCTCCGGTAGGCCCTCTGCCATTGGCGCTCCCTCTGGTTGCAGTCCTTGTAGTTGGAATGCTGTTCCGTAGGCAAGTACGGTTGTGCCCAGACCCCACGCCGCTTGGGAATAAGGAATGGCGTCTGGGAACGAGGCCGAGGTTGTTATGAGACTCCATTTCTGTTTAGCAGTCTCCATCCTATTAGTAGTTCTGTTAGTAGTCCATGAAGAGAGAGAATGGAGAGGAGACTGGGATGGAAAGGTAAAGAAGGAAGGCAGGGAGACAGTCAACTCTTGTATGCTTAGTGATTTCATAAAAACCTTGTAAAAGATAACTACCATGGTCATGCTAGCTAGTTATGACTCTAGTCAGCATTGTGCACACTACAATAGATGTCTTATGATCCCAGAAGTACAGTACTGCTCCACCACTTTCTCATTACTCTCTGAGGAAATACAGTGAAGATGTCCTCCTTGAATAAAGAAGTGAGTGGTGTGTGGGAGGAGAGGGGAGAACTAGACTGTAGTTGCTGACAAGCTAACCCTTCACTTTGGTAGGCACATGGGGCCGGTGGCTGATGAAGCTTAAGAACCTCAAAGCCCTTGTCATTTCAGTCCAAGTGCTGGAGGCCAGAGTGTTCACAAGGCAGCATCAATATCATTGAACACCATAGATGTGTTGACATGAACAGGAATTATTATAGTCAGGCACTGCTGTCTACCATCTGCCTACCTGACGTCACTGCACGTGACCATATCTTCCAGGCCTTCCCCCTCTTGATCCATATTCTGCAAGCGATCAAAGACTGGTTGTGCATGGGAACGAGGCTACTCATCACCATCACTCACTCTAACACACGCACTTTCCTTCCAGATGTCACCTTCCATTAGTTTTAGTCATCGTTAATTGTGACTAACAGTGACGACAATTATTCCCCATGATATATTCTACAGTTGAACAACACCATGCATACACATCGTCCATGTTTATGGTGTCCTCCCCTCCACCCCTCCTTCCGTCACTCCATCACAACCACTCACCCCATCACCCTGCACATCTCCACCCCTCATTCACACCCCTTACCCCCACCTTATCCTTCATCCCCTTACCAATCAGCCCCTTGCCCTTCACCGCCTCATCTTAATTTCCACTCTTCACCCTTTGTCCCTCCATTGCCTCACCCCTCCAGTGCCTCATATCTCCAACCTCTCATCCCTCCACCCCTCCACCCCTTAACATATTCACCCTTCATCCTGCACAGGGCCACAGGAATGACCCCAGAGGAGCTGGTGGATCTCCGCTATGTCTGGCCATGGCAACTCTGCAGAGGAGCTGGTGGATCTCCGCTATGTCTGGCCATGGCATGCAGAGCTGAGGAAGACTTGGCTGGATCCACTGCACCTCAAATATGGCTACTACTGAGGTATGAGATGATTGCTACTAAAGTAATGAGCTGGTGTGGTGTTCCTAAGTGCCTTGACTCATTCCCAAGCGTAATCCTCTGTAAGTGCCCTGGAATAAAGAAATGCACTCTTCGGTAGGAATCATCTGTTTCACATCGGAAGTCTGTGCTGTTTTCTATGGTAGATATAAACGAATCCCGTATTTCAGTAATGATGGTACGGTCGTGCAACACAGACTAGCAGTAGTTTCCAAGTCCTGGGGAGACACGAACAGTGAATTAATACCGGGCACTCTCTTCCCCCTACTGGGTGCCTGACAATGGGGCTAGGCATCACCCGCAGTCATAACCCTAATCATATTATCACCCCCACTCATAACCCTAATCACTCATAATATCATCACCCCCACTCATAACCCTAGTCATATCATCACCCCCACTCATAACCCTAATCACTCATAATACCATCACCCCCACTCATAACCCTAATCAGATCATCACCCCCACTCATAACCCTAATCATATCATCACCCTCACTCGTGACCCTAATCACTCATGACCCTAATCATATCATCACCCTCACTCATGACCCTAATTAGCCTCGTTCCCAGTCCCACGCCCAGCTTTTCGTCGCTTCTTAGTACGGTAAAGCGGGGAGGGCCTGGTACATCTTCTCACGTGAGTGACGTCAAGGGTAGAAAGGGGTAGAAAGACCGGAAGGAAGCGTGGGCGTACGTGGGTCTCAGAACAGCAAGAAGAGCGAAGGTACCAGGTAACACACCACACGTATCTAGCTAGCGGGGGGCGACTGTCATACTCACTGAGCGTTGAACGTGTACACACAAAACGTAGCGTCTTCGTTCTGAAAATGTTGCCATTTTTCAATTACGTCATGCTCACGTGAGAAGATGTACCAGGCCCTCCCCGCTTTACCGTACTAAGCAGCGACGAAAAGCTGGGCGTGGGACTGGGTACGAGGCTAGACCCTAATCACTCATAACCCTAATCATATCCTCATTACCCCGCGGTTGGAATCAGTGGTTTCAAATTTTGGCAGGAAACGCATGTGCATGCGTAAACTGTGGACACAGTACAGTGCTGCTCCAACCACTTTCTAGGTTAGATGAGGGAGATTAGACTGTAGTTGCTAACACGCTAACCCTCCCCCCCCCCCCCCCCCCCCCCCCAATGGTTGGCCCATTCATAATCGGAGGGTTAACTAACAAGAAGTAGAATGGGCCTTTTGCTAACAAACTAGAGTAACTGCAATTCGTCATTTCATACAGGCGCAATGTGCCAGATGTCTGGTTCCCAGTAGCTTATGAAGGTCTGGAAGCAAGACTGCCAGAACGTCAGAGCCCGTGCGGTTGATCATGACTTCTAAGCAGCGGAGTCAAGAGCTCGAGCAGATACTCACGAAACCAGACAAAGAAATGGAACGTTGTGATTGAAGGTTGGTGGGTTTGTAGTCCGTGCACAGCCTCATTGGGGGGAGGGGGGGGGGGGGGGGGGGGGGGGGGGGGGGGGGGGGGGGAGCGACCACAGCGGTGGGTGACTGTTTACAAGTGGCCATTTAGGGCCTGTAGGGGGTAGGCAAGTACTAGTATATACTCGTGGTTAGACCCAACTGGAAGGAGGGTCTGGTGTACTATATATACCTGTACTTAAGGTGGCAATGCACATCCATGCAGATTCAGCAGCAATCCACCTGTGATCCATCTACACAGGGTAAACAGTGTTAACGATTGGTGTTCAAGATAAGGTCTCCCTTCACCTATCATATCATATTTGTTACGTATACTCCTACACTAATCTATCTCCAATCAATCCCCCACTAATCCATGCCCCCTAGGTAGAGGGACACTTGGAGCTGAGTGACATCTTGGACCTGAGAGAGGGGGGAGATCCAGCGGCTGGAAGGGGAAGCAAGGGAAGGGATTGGGAGTGTCTCCATTATGAATCTCAATGCGCAGCTCCAGCCATCCACATTTACAGGTGAGAAGTTGAGCAGCCATACCTATCGGATCTGTAGCTTTTACGTCACATAGCCACACATGCATTACACAACCAACTGTGTTATGACACATCTGCAGTTGAAAATGGTATCTTTTATCTCTAAGCCCTTCAGCCAAAGGCTGGTACATCCATATACAGTTTGAACGCACAAAAACTGCCACGCTGTTTCTCCTATGGCCTGGGGACAAAGCCATCCAAGGAAGGAGGAGTAAAGAACACACTTTACTTGGACATTATACTCCCAAAACACAAACCCAACACGGTACATCTGTGGTGGGGCTGGGGTGGGTGAGTGCAAGGGGGATGGGTGCATGCAGGATGGTGGGTTGGGTTTGCATGGAGTGTGGTAATTTGGTAATAATATTATTGATTTGCACAAGTTGCGTACTTTTAGTGGGTTAGCCAGTGCTCAATGCACATGCGTGCCTGTTATGTACTCCCTGCTGGACCAATATCCACGTCGAATATAATATGCACTGCCAGAATACCAACAAGCAGGTTTATGCAAATAATTATTATTGTTGTCGTCTTGTAAAAATTCACATTCAGCTGTAGCTGTGTGCTATATTCCTTGATCCTGTGGAAGCTGAACATGACTTTTACAAGATGATAGCAAAGTTATTGAGACGTAGCTAGCTATGAAAAGTTCATAGTTCGTCTCTGGCCGGCCGCCAGTGCATGCATGCAGTATATACATACAGTGCAGTCAGGGGTCAGTCATAGTCTCGTCCCCAGACCATTGCTCTGCATGGGAATGAGACTAGATCAATCTGGGAGCGAACTCATGGCTGCGCTAGCGCTGGTTCCTGCGTTGGTGATTGTGCTGTGCGGCAAGCGCAAGTCTGGAAAGGACTATGTTGCTGCGAGACTTCAAGAGATGTAAGACTTACTCTTGCTTGAAACTCAGCAGATTGCACCCAACCTACTTACCTACCATGTAGTCAACCGAGCCAGCCTCTTGCAGATACCAGGCATTCCGTATTTGCATACTGTTATACCTGGAGGGGTGTGAAGGCATTTATCTGATGACTGCCTCTTTAATCACTCTTTAATAGGGATCTGTAATTCAATGCAGACTTGGGGATGATGTTGCTGTCCTGAGGCTTTCGCAGCCGCTCAAGGCACGATATGCAAAGGTGAGTCTGCCATAAATTTTTCTCGATCCTTTCCTCCCCTCCTCACACCCCTCCCATCATCCACTACCAGGAGCATGGGCTGGACCTGCAACGATTGATGGACTCTTCCTCCTATAAGGAAACCTTCAGGAGGGACATGATTCGCTGGGGGGAGGAAAAGAGACTGCAAGACCCTGGGTACTTCTGTCGGCTTGCTACTGCGGGAGTGAACAAACCGGTCTGGCTTGTTTGTGACGCCCGCCGATCAACAGACATGGATTACTTCAAATCACTGTACACCTACAGCTGTAAGACGGTTCGTATTGTGGCAAGTGAGGATGTGAGGAGAGGGAGAGGATGGAAGTTTGTGGAGGGGGTGGACGATGCGGCATCTGAGTGTGCCCTTGATGACTATCCTTGTGACCTGACCATGATAAATGAAGGGAGAGAGGAAGAGCTAGCAAAAGGACTGGAGGAGATCAAAACATTCACAAGAGACAGACTCAATAGATAGCAAAGGATGGGAAATCTTCTATGTGCTCAGTGCTCTGTATAATAGTGATGTGATGAAATAGTTCTGATGGAGTGTGTTCCTCAACTAGCTAGCTGTCACCCTCTACGTCCACCTCGTCCTCGTCTCCACCAATAGCCTTCCAAAATGCCATCACAACCTATAACCAAGAAAACACACTCGTCTCACTAATGTTGTATCACTTACAGCAAAATGAGAGGCAATAATTATGTAGATGGTTGCTCTCATACTGTAAGTACGGTAACTCATCCAGCCTAACAATATCTGATACTTGTCTGTGATCACATGGCTATCTTATGACATACTTTCTCTGCATACTCCTTTCTCTCTTCGTGCTGCAATGATTCTGCATGGGCTGGAAGTAAGAATGTTACGACTCAAAAACTGATTCACGACCCATCTTAGCGTAAACCACTCATACCACCATTTGCTCACAAATCTGCTGCTAGGGTACTTCACCTTTCTTACCCTCTAAGCTTCTATTACTATCTACTTACGTTTCCTCGAGGGGCTGGGCAGTTGTGCAATTGGCAGTGAGTGCATAGTGTGCAGAATGGTATGTATCAGAATTCCAAGCAGATCTGCATTAAGCTGCTGCTAGTGTAATCTACCCAGGCCTTCTCACCCCAGTGTTCGTCGCTCATTGCAAGTGACAGATACGGCAGTGAGAACTTAGAAGGCCAAGGTACGAGGATTCTCTTCCTGGTAACAACTTCTCTGGGACTAACCTTTCATTTGGGCAAATTTTGCAAAGAGTTTCTCAAAGGATTCTCCCCCGGGGTCTTGTTCCTCATCCAATGCACTGGCCAGTAACTCCTCTTCTTCAGACAAAAGACCATCTGAGCAAAGAAACCACTAGTCATGCTTTAGGACTGCATTCATTTCAGTTGCTCAAGGCTGAAAAAGGTTGACCAGACAGGGGACAATAATTATCACTTGTGGCCTAAAAGGAACTGTGCCTATAGTAAACTGAGGTTTTCCAGCGGAGAGAAGTTAACCACATTGAAACAGGAGCCATAATGAGAGACTTGCATCATTTTGTTATGCACTCTTGATCGTAGTGGAACGGAGATGGACTAACCCCCAGTTCTACCACTAGAAATCATAGTTACTAGTGAACTAGTATCATCAAAGCCAGCCCGATGAAGTTTTTGTCTCGCCGAGACACAGTGCTGGGTACGTATACGTCTGTCTGTCTGTCCACATAGCTGGAGCGCATGCGCAACTATTTACTAACTATAGGTGCATGTGGACGCACCCTACTGTGCTAGACAACTGAAGACACCAACAAGATCATGTGAAATTTCAGCAAGAGAGGCTAAAACACAAAGAAGTCGGATTACAAGGTATATGCAAGAATGATCGTCTGAGGAGTGCCAAGAACGCAGACTATACAAGCTGACTGAGAAAAAGGCAACGGCAAAGAAGGCCTGAACAGGAGAGTCCGGAACAGAGAAAGCAACAATGGCTACAAGCTGACCGAGAGAGGAGACGGCTAACAGAAGGCAATGAGAAACCACTGACCAACGTAGGCAACGTGTAGCTAGCTAGATGCTCGTAGACTACGTCAGTATTCCTCCATTGACAAATTTAGTCTAAGTCTTCTCTTCAAGCCACTTTGTCTGTGTGCTCGCGTATAGCCTCGTTCCCAAGCTCCTCCCCAGGCTCTTCCCCAAGCTTTTTGTCGCATGCGACAAAAAGCTGGGGAGGAGCCTGGGAACGAGGCTACTCGCGTATACTTTTTCAGTCCAAGTCAAAGTTATGACCAGTGCGCCTTTCATTGAAGTTTGTTCATCATAATTATGTGTCTATTGGTGCAACAAATTGTGACGTATTTACCTGTTGACACACTGTAAAGTCTTTCATCAGTATGGCAGCATGCGCCAAGATTTGATCTAATCTCAGAGCTATAGCTAGCTACCGAGCAAATCTTGTTAAACCATCTGTAGTGTCCAACAGTCTTGCAAGTAAACTGCCAAGACAAAGGCCTGAGAGGCTGAGACACCAAGATCTGAACGCACACCAACTTAGACACTATACCATCACCTATTCTCTTCCGAGTGGAGTCCTTCTCTGTAGCCATCACAGCTGAGGCACTGGCAGATGGATCTAGCTCCTTACTCGGAGCTGTTTCTGTCTCTGTTGCTGGAAGTTGGCTTTCTTCTTGCCTTACATCTGTGGTATTCTCGTCATGGGTCATAGTCTTTACTGCGGACCTCTCCCCAGGCACTGCACTCTTCATCTCCAGGTCAGGCCACACGTGAGCCTGCAGTGCCTCGGAGATTCTGTCTACCCCAACTGATTCAGGGAAGTCATCTAATGTAGGGTGGATGAGAGAGGGAGAGGGGATAGGACCTCCTTCCTATTAAGTATATTGTGACAGCTCACAGCCTTAGAGAATCATACCTTCATCAGAATCCTCCCCTCCACCATTCTGGCTAGGCTGGGGCTCCCTATTCCACTCAATCAGTTCAAATCCACACTTCACACACCACTGCAGTGCCTGTTGCCTGCAGGCAACCCCGCCCGTGTTCTCTGTAATCCCCACTAGCAGGCAAACAGGGGGTGTTCCCTGCTTCTGCACATGTTCCCAGGTGTTGGTAGCTGTCTTGAGACTGTCCGGCTATGGAAGAGAATAGTTACCAGTGTATGCTAATTGTTGTATTGATAGATCAGTCAGTAAGTACTGTTGCAGTTCCAGGACAATTGTCTTACAAATGTAGGTCAACTGTCCTATAATTCAGGTTGCGATCAGTTGCCTGCCTACCTCAGTGAGGTTGAAGAGGAGTACAAGTGCCTCCCACTCTCTCTCCCCCAGCTCCCTGCTGTCATGGCTGCAAACCACAAACTGCACCTGCGTGCAATAGTACTTGTTGTCCACCTTCCAGGGTACAGCATGATCGCAGTCCCTTGTCTGCACTGCCCTGCCAGTCAGCTCTGGAGTGGGCGTAGTTATGTTCTGATGCATAAATTATACCTAAGGAGTAGAGTTCTTAGATGATTTACCTGTGAGCAGTTCAGCTGTTGCAGAGTCCCCCTCATCTCCAAGGCAATTCACCAGACAAGCCCAGTTGGAAGTTCCTCCCTCAAATTCAGCCATTTGCCTTGGGGTCAAAGGTTAAAGGCCAAAGGTCAGCCTTACGTGTGCACGTGCTTTTGCGTTACTATGGAGATTGCCGCTAGCTACTGTTGGTGCTCATTATTTGGGAGTTACACTACAATTGATGATGAGTGTTTCTCTGGAGCTCAGTGGGAGGGCTGGTGATGTAGGGAAAATCCTTGCAAAGGTGCGTTCTAAGAAAAGCCTGAACGTGGAACAATTTTTGAAATCTAAACTTGGATGGCTTATGCATCATGTCACAAATGCAATTATGATGCCAAGTTGGTGATTGCTCTATAATTATGCCAAGTTGGTGACAAAAAGTTATAGCTGTGCCTACTATGTTATAGCAGGCACAGCAACTTGGCACCATAACTGTATCCTGAAACATGATTGATTGCTACACCTGCAGGTGCAGGATGACATCCAGTATCTTCGAGCAACTGCAGCACGTGCTGCAGCTGGGGAGGGGGAGTTGGACCTCCAGGCACTGGACATGGCCATCAACCGTACAGAGAAAGGGATAAATGTGTGTTTGTGTGTGTGTGTGTGTGTGTTGTATGTACGTGTGTGTCATATCACTTCTATCTACGTCTTTCAGGCTGTGGCAGAGCATGTGATGCATGCAAGCCACAGTCATGTGACCACCCTTCCGGCCGTCATCCAGAGAGGAGGAAGAAAGAGAACACAGTCTGGCGAGAGGACCATGCAGGAATTGGTCAGCACCACGACAAGACGGAGCCCCATCAAACAAGCTAGGTATAAGTATCCTCTGAACTATATGCAGGCAGTCTTCTAAAGCACCTCTTCTCTGCAGGACCTTGACCAAGCCCTCTACCCCACTCCCCACCGCTGGACTCACCCCAGGCCAGCAGGCACAGCTGGATCACATGAGCCGACTTCTCTCCCAGCCCTCTCACCCCATCACCAGGCAGGTACTCACCCAGCACTACCAACTCCCCGCCCCCCCTCCCCCCGGTCCCAAGGATGCCAGGACCCTCTCGGGGCTCATTGCAACTGGTACCACCATTGACCCACTTACTACACTACCCAGAGCCAACCGCAGGGATGCTCAGGTGCATACTTCTTTGCGGCCACACCACACAGTCATACTGTACTACGTGTAAAATGCTGGCATGCAGCCTTTGCAAGTTGAAGCAATAAGTAGTGTGGTTTAGTAAACATGTTGCCTCGGGACAGTTGTGCTAAATGTAACCCGCTCCGTTCTTCTCCTCCTCTGTAGCTGACTCCACCCCCCATATCACAAGGGGATGCACGCAGAGGGTTACTTAGTCTGTTGGAGAGAGGACTCATACCTGTGAGCTCCAACCCTCTCCCCCCCCCCCCCCCCCCCCCCCCCCATTAGACATATAGCATAAAATTCACAAACATGAGAGCCACCAGACAGATATTTATCCCACACTCCCCCCCTCTCTCCTTCCGCTCCCTCTCACAGCCTGCAGCAGAGATCATGCTCAGCCCACCACCAGTACAGCCAAAGACCATGCAGGTATGTGGAGTACACACAGACTTGATCTAGATCCCATTACCTCTATCACATCACCTTATTCTGAGAAGGGTATCCCATCTGACATCTGACCATCTCAGTAGCCTAGGATGTTGGGATTGGTTTCAAAGGAAGCACATGGCATGACATGTTCTACCCCTTCCACTACAGCTGCACACTCCTGCTGAGCAGTTCCAGCGACAGAGAGTGGCAGAGAAAGGTGAGTAGGCAGCCTCCTGCAGCTCTGCTCTAGTGCGTCACACACATGATGCTCTGTGACTTCTTCCCCTTCTACAACAGGCACCGAGCTCACTGGAGTCAAGGTGAGGCTCATGTCTGTCCCAGCTATTTCATTACCCTGTCCATCCTTGTGCAGCAAGGGGTAGAGTGATCGCTTTGTCTGTCAGTCTGTGGACATTAAAATGAGCAGTTTGGGTGAAGTAGGAATGCTTGCAGCCTTTTATACAATGATTGTTGCATGTATGGGTACAGGAGGCTAGGTAACCAGGTATGCAGTGGTGCTAACCTGTCGCATGGCACAGAACGTCCTAGGGGGCATTTTGAAATTGTACACACGAAGGATAACTCTCTGTACTCCACAGCTGGACCCGGTGGAGCCTCACCCTCGAGAGAGGACCATTTCCATCCCGCTGGCTGACAGATCCCAGTCCTCAGTCCACTCAAAGGCAAGCTCAGACATGTAAATCTGAGATCAAACTTTGTAGTTCATTTAGAACGTCACTTTTTCCCCAGGAGCATGGTGTGGGACCGAGAGTGAAGTTCTTAGAGCCACCCGGTGTTGCTCAGAGACCAAGGGTAGGTCGTCAACCCCGGCATGTTGTCTGTAACTTGCTTTGTGTGCCCTTGAAAAGTACAGCAGCACGATGCTGCATATCTGTGCCGGACATTGCAAGATGCTGTTAGTCAGTACAAGCAATGATGTATCTGCTGTGACAGCTAGGATTACCAGTGTTAATGTTAATTGGGATACCAATGGTTAAAGTCCAAGGAACCTTACAAGCAACATGCAAATAGGCCAGGCCCTGCCCAGCTTTTGGCGCGGGCCTGGGAACAAGGCTACATATATACTTGATAAACACCGGTAGGTCGCCAAATATAATTTATTTTCAGGTTTCTTTCATGGCTAGTGACCTACAGTAATCTCAGTAGTTGTGTTTGCTTTAGTCTCTCATTGTCAGAGCTGTTTAATCTTGCCATTCAAGCGGCAATTACTTGCTGTTGCTGCTGGCTGGTAGGCAAGTACAGCAGGTAGGGCAAATTCACTTTTCAGAACAACGCCTCAGATTGTTTGCATGTTCAAGCGATATTTTTACAATTCGCAAAATTCCGCTAAAAATTAGTACCTGCAAGAATATAGTGACCTTAAGTTATAACTTTCTCCTTTGTCACACAGAGTACTCCCAGCACCCTGGTGAGCTCCCAGGAGCAGCCAGCCACCAACTATAAGATCGTGGTTCAGGGCGGCAGTGTGGTGGACACCACCAATGTGAGCCCACACACCTCAATTTTGTTGGGAGGTTCATTAATGTCAAGTGTTGTGCTGTGTGTTTGACGTGCAGGAATTTAGGAACTTCAAGAAACACTGTCAGCAGAGTTGGGAAAAGTAAGTCTGTAGTATTGTACGTATGTATGTACGCATGTACAATATTGTGTGTGTATGTATGTATGTGTACGTATATATGTACTCCCTCTCCTCCTCAGCATCCTTGCTGTGCTGCACCGCGTAGAGGAGCTATGCAGAAATTATGCCATACCTGTTGTACTGATAGACAGCCATGGGTGAGCTGTGTGTATATAGGGTGCTCCTGACTACTCCACCACATGAACTGCTGCCCTCACTTTGACACTTTGCACACAAAACACACTCACACACTCACATGCACACACACACACACACTGCACACCTCAATATACAGACTATCAGAATTAGCCTCAGAGTATGAGCTGGGCATCAAGCCTACAAGACAGGTATGCCTATGAAAGCATAGTTTCGTGCCCAGATGTCCATGCCCACCGGCAGAGGTGTGGTGGACAGCTGGGCACAAACCTAACATGTGTACACATCCTTAGCCCCTCCTCACACATACACACACCATGAACACAGGACTTGTTGGAATGTCTTATCAATGGTCAAGACGTAGCACAGATGCTGGGAATGCTAGTGAGTGGTCTCCCAGCTGTCTCTGTTGGTCATGATCCTGATCCAGTACTGAGATACAGTTCTCGCTGCCGATGTGAGCAAGGTCTACACTTGTTCCCCTGCCCAGGGCCGGAGGTACAAGGGGGCAGGCGGGATCCATGCTGCGGCCACCAAGATACAGGTACTGTCACACATCATGTTATCATATCAGGGAGCAGCACATTTGATGCCAGTGTATCAGGGAGTTGCTCATAAGATGTTAGGAGCTGCACATAATTAAGACGTGTATCAAGGAGCTGCACATAAATAAGACGTGTATCAGGGAGCTGCTCATAACACATGTATCAGGGAGCTGCTCATAAGATGACACAGCTGCATGCCGCCTCTACTCCAGGCCACCTTCAGGATGTACGTGAAGCGACAACAGTACTTGGAACACAGGAGGAAGAAGTGGGCCACAGGTTAGTGGGTGGTAACTACTTGCCACGTTGCTGCCTGGTGAGACTCCTTCCCTCCCCCTGTCTCCTCCTCCCCTCCCTCCCCCTCCCCCTCTCCTCCTCCCCTTACACACACTCACACAAAGGTGTGATCACCATGTCGTGGTTGATGTTCGTCAAAATGTACCGAGTGCGGGAGCAGCTGAAGGCGAGACGAGGGAGACACCTGGAGAGTCACCAGCACAGGGCACGGGTACAGCTTGTGTTCAGTGCATGTTGTCGTAGTAACTGTGCTGTGTATGGGGGGCAGTGATGATGATGCGTGAGTATGGTGTGTAGTGTAGGAGTGCGCAGTAATGATGAGTGTGCAGTAATGATGGACTGTGCACTACAGGATCTCCGGAGGAGGTGGGGTGAGATCAAACAATCTAAGAGGGTCATTGTCCACCTCCCGTCACAAGGTTTGCCTCCCTCTCCCTCTCTCCCTCATCCCTAACTTGCCTGTTCCCTCTCTCCTCCTATCCCTCCTTCATTTCTCTGTCTGTCTCTCTCCATCTGCTCTAGCCCTCCCTTTCTCCCTCTCTCTCTCTCCTCAACATATCTAACCTGCCTGTTCTCTCTGTTTGTAGGCTACCCTCAGCCCGTCAGAGCAAGTCTGGAAGACTTCAACATCAAACAGAACCTCCAAATGGCCAGAATATGTGATGTTAGAGGTACAGAGTAGCCCTCTGCATGCTAGAGACGAAGTAGGTGAAGCACCTCTTCCTTGGGGTAGTACTCATCTGTCTTACGTACATTTGTTCGCTACTTCATGCCTCAAAAGGCTGGACTTCATCTACTGCTACCTGCCCCCCTTATCTGCTTTTGAAAATTGCATAAATGAGAGGGAAGAATATTGGGCCTTGTTTGAATGGTACCCTTAGTTCTCCCGTGAGGTGTAGGTCATGATGATGTTTGTGTGAGGTGTAGGTCACTGATCAATGCTGATAAGCCCTCAAAGTTTGTGCCAACTGCATCCTCAACCCTGGGGTCTGCACTTGTTGTTTGGGAGTCATCGTATTCCCCCTTCCCACAGACCCAAATGTGGAGGTGCTCTACATCTCTGCTGTACCAGTGGAGGATGAGGTGCGAGAGTATTACTGCAAGCTGCTGGCCATGGGTCCGGGAGGAGAGGGGGCGATGGAGAGGGTGCACTTTGTCACTCCTGAACGAGTGGAGACATTCTCCCGTCACCGCATGGCCCTCTCCTCCGTCCTACTGTACAGCCCGAGGACCATGCAACGCATCAGACACCTCATCACAGGCAGGGAGACCTACATCATGCCCGGGGTTGTCTCACAGGATGACCTTGCTGTGGCTGACAAGCTGGGTAGGTGGACGCATGATGCGATACTGCATGTGTTTACTGAACTTAATGCAGATTAAGGTGACAATTCAGTATTGTTAGAAGTAGCCTCGTCCCCAGGCCCCTGTCTGATTTTCGTCACTTACAGTTGTTTTGTTCACGTGTGGGAGAGTGTGGGAACGAGGTTATGTTTGAAGGTAGCAAGAGTGTGTTCCTGACACTGTCTGTGGTACTGCAGGACTGCCGGTTCTTGGCCCAGAGCCAGAGATTGCCCAACTGTACTCCACCAAGTCAGGAGCAAAACGGATCTTTGCGGATGCACAAGTGAGAACACTAACATACATGTGAATGCGCTGAACATGTAGTACACTCCATCTCTCCTCCACACACACACACACACACATGCACACCACACTACATCTACACCACACACACAACACACACACACACACACACACACACACACACACACACACACACACACACACACACACACACACACACACACACACACACACACACATGCACACACACACCTTCCACACATGCTCCCTCCCCTCATTCAGGTGTCGGTTCCTCCCAGCGAGGGAGACATCTTCAGTGAGGAGCAATTCCTTGAGCGCCTCGCCTCCCTCATCGCCAACCACCTCCTCGTGACCAGGTGGCTCTTCAAGCTACCAGATCATGTCCAGGGCAGTGGTTTTGGTACGTATATCATGAGCCTGCTTAGCCCCGTTCCCAGGCTCCTACCCAGCTTTGGGAGGCGCCTGGGAACGAGCTACTGTTTTGTCAGACAACTAGGAAATAGCATGTAGGATTATAGTTTTGTGAACTTGCGCAGCTGCAGCCTTGTGGAATAATTCTGCCAACTACATTACTATGTCGACTCCCACTGCGCATGCGTCATCCCGGCTCTGACCCCAACCTACAATGGTTACAGTTGTAAGGCAAAGGCTAAAACTGGCTATTTCAAATACGTTTTAGGTGACTTGAGTACGGTAACATTAGTTTCCAATTTTAGTTTGATTGACGTACACCATAAAAGGTAATAGTCATGAACCAAAACCACACTAGAGAGTGGAGAGTGGGGACAGAAGGTACAGCATCAGATTCTAGAACAAGATTTACTTGTGAGTAAGTACTGTGTGCTGATGGTTCCCTCTCTGTTCCTCTCTCCCCTCGTATGTCCCACTCCAGCCTACTGTGACGTGACCCCACACCTCCAGTGCCACTCCTGGGTGCTGAGGGAGAGCCAGCGGTATGGACA
This sequence comes from Axinella damicornis, assembly GCA_963931865.1. NCBI lineage: Eukaryota > Metazoa > Porifera > Demospongiae > Axinellida > Axinellidae > Axinella > Axinella damicornis. The sequence continues at coordinate 6,597,982 of OZ007505.1, read as the reverse complement.
GAAGTGGACCAAGAGGTGGGCACAGGTAAGCAGAAATCATCACCTTGTACGTTTGTCATGTTGACATGTATATTGCATCATCATCAACCAGGGGTGTTTCGACTTGAAAATTTTTCGCCTGAACTCACTTGTGTCTATGCACGTCACACAGCTGACCACCACCATTCATACTAGCCTCGTTCCCAGGGGGGGAGACTGGGAACGAGGCTACATTCATACCTGCTATAATCATATTCGGCTAAGACAATAACTTGTAATTTGGGGCTTACACTTCCTGTCTAAATGATGAATACAGCCATTTGATTGGTCATCAGTGACAGAATGTGTACCACAAGTCTATACTGGAGGAGTATGCAACTGCGTGCATATTCCTGGATGTGCCCCTCCCTTAGGAGTCTGCGTTGAAGCGTATCCTGGTGGAACTCCCAGGCATCCTCTCCCAGTATGCCAGACCCGTGAACACCGGGCTCTTCCCTACATGGAGTGACTTTGTGCAGCAGTTCCTCTCCCAAGGTAGCGATCACTGCGTGTGTTGTGAGTGCAAAGTCCACCATACCATCAGTGACATCACTGTGACACCCTAATATCACATTACTATGACACCACTGTGCTGTTACTATGACATCAGTATCACACCACTAGACACCACTATGACATCACCACATTGTCATGAAATCATCATGCAATAGGTTAGCAAAATTATTTCTACTTATTCAGGAGGCATAATTGAAGGTTGTCCCCTATCGGACAGTGTCACCCCACTCACTGTTGATATCTTTATTGAGCCCACTGGGACAGTCAACATCCTCTCTGCTCAGGACCAGGTAGTCCACTCTAGCCAGTAGACAGTGCACAACAGGCCCTTCCAACCTGACTGTCTCTGATCCTGTCCCAACTCCCAGATCTGTTCAAGCCCCTACCATGTGTGGGGTGTGTCGGTACCGCAGACGTCTGTTTCCCCGGCCCAGCTGCAGCAGGTGGCTGAGAGGGTGGGGTCTGCATGCAGGTCCAGGGGGATCATTGGACACTTGTCTGTGGACTTCGTCACCTTCATACACCCCGAGACAGTAAGGGTGACAACATAGATAGACAGATAGATACATACAGACATAGATAGATAGATAGATAGATAGATATACAGATAGGTAGGTGGATGGATAGATAGGCAGAGACAGACAGACATAAATAGGCAGATAAGTAGATAGACAGACGGATAGATAGACAGATTGATAGATAAGTAGATAGGCGGATAGATAGATAGGTAGATAGATAGATAGATTGCTAGAGTGACAAATACATAGATAGATAGCTGTCTTATCGTATCTCCTACTACGCACCTGCAGCTGGCCCAGGAGCTGTGGGGAGTGGATCTCGACCTCGGCTACAGTGACCACCTTGCGTTGCATCAGCTGCTGAGCTATGTCACTGGTGCTCGAATGGACTGGGAGAGTGGGACACTACAGGTCCCAGGGGAGGAAGAGGGAGAGGAGAGGTTTGCTGTCCTCTCCCCTCACCTCCATCACACCAACCTGAGTGTGGTACACTACCACGTGTTCTTCCAGATGTGCAGGGCACATCACATTGGATATGACACTAAGGTGAGGTCTGCCAGTCTGACCTCCATCAATCCCCCATCCCCCTCTTCCGCTCTGATCCCTAGCCGCTCACAAACTATGAATAGGTTTAGTTAGTTTCTGCCAGTACGCAGTGCTACGTTACATGATGTCAGATACTATGTAAAGAGCGCATGATTTTTTTTCACACCGTGAAAAAACAATGATGGCGCTCTTGACTATGTAGATGGGGGTATTGTGATTATTCTTGTTCCCAGACCATGATCGCCCCACAAAAAAGGGTCTTGTGACAATACTCTGCTTGGTGCTAAGACATGGATGTCTGGAATATGGGATGGGATGGGCAATCGCAGCCAAATTATTTCAATAAATTGCTTTGCAGTTTTACATGTCAGTGAAGTTTTACATGTCAGTGAAGTTTTACATGTCAGTGAAGTTTTACATGTCAGTGAAGCAGACATAACCCACAACTATGCAAAGTGGAATGCTACCTTCCATAGAATAACTACTCCCCTTCTCTCTGCTTTCCTCGGTATCCTGAGTACGCCATCATGGTCACACTCTTTGGCACCGTGTGCTGTCACCAGGCTGTCACCAGACCCTCTTCGCAGGGCGATCGGGGTTTGAGTATGACATCATGTTGTGATACACTCTTTCAGTAGACACGTCTCATTCACACTAGACGGGGTGTTTCAGGCCATTCCTTTACATGTGGAATGAACCACAAAGCCGATGGATTTCATACTTCATACATTTCCTTTAAATTTGGCAAAGAGGATAGTCTGAAAATATTTCATTTCCATAGCAACAACTATTTTGTGGGGAGATTCCATTAAGTGATGGGTGTGTATCCTGTCATGCAATGACACACATTCTCTAATTCCTAGGAGAGGGTTGGGACACTGTTCACTCTGGTCGATGGTCAGAGCAGGGAGCACCTTGGCATGATGTAAGTTGATCTACTGAAGATAAATTGTAAGAAGCAAGTAGCTCACATTGGTGAACTATGCTCAACCTTGTATGCTAAGCTAACACTGCTACATGCTCAGCCGTGGGCATTATTATATGCATGAAATGTCAATGTCACCGATGGAGCGTTCATCTAGCTAGCCCCCACTATTCTTCCCACGTGTAATAGCTGTCTGCAGGATGGACTGATGAAGGCCCTCAGCAGCTGCTCTTCCAACCTGGCCACCATCCATCAGGAGATCTCCACACCACACATGCAGGGCCATTCCAACTTCCAGGCAAAGCTCGCATGAACCAACCCACCACACATGCGTACACACTTTCCATATTATAGTACTGTTTAGAGTGCATGTAGCAGTTTAGGGTAGGGTAGAGATTTCTCAGAAGACTTAATAACTTGTAGTCTTAGCCTTTGGGGTGACTTTCAGACTGAGACTGTGTTTACCAGTAGTTTATTAACAGACTTAGACTGTGTTTACCAGCAGACCAAGACCATGTTAATTTATCAGTAGTTATTACTACAATGAATACACATTTTAGTTTTGGTTCTAGTTAACTGAACACTATTCCATGCAAACACTAACCTTCTCTCACACACTGTTTCTCTCCTCACACACACGCAGGCAGCTTGTGAGGAGTTAAACTCCATCATGAAGCTCACACTCGCCAACCAGCAAGACAATGACAGCTGAAAATTTTGATGGAGTAAGACAGTTACATATACAATGTCATATATTACATCAAACATGATATTTCGTTTAAAAAAATATATATTTCAGTGGCACAGAATTGGATTATAGTGTGATAACTGTGATGCACACTGACAAACACCACAGGATCACAAACACACCACAGGATCAATAACACACCACAGGATCACTGTGATGCACACTGACAAACACCACAGGATCACTGTGATGCACATTGACAAAAACCACAGGACAAACACCACAGGATCACTGTGATGCACACTGACAAACACACCACAGGATCACTTTGATGCACACTGACAAACACACCACAGGATCACTGTGATGCACACTGACAAACACGCCACAGGATCACTGTGATGCACACTGACAAACACGCCACAGGATCACTATGATGCACACTGACAAACACGCCACAGAATCACTGTGAAAATACCGTGATGAACACGGCATGTCAGTGGTGGTAGTTGGATGTCGCTAGCGTCTCTTCTTCTTGTGTTTCTTGATAGTACTTCCTGATCTTGAGTATGGTTCATGCCACTCAAGCTGAGGGGATACAAGACATCTAGGTATGATTACCGAAACTGCTCCACTTCAATGACTTGGGAGCCAGTCATGGCTTGTGGTCACATGGACTTGCACAACTGATTACATTTATCATGTGGAATGTTCTCCTAATGCCACTGAGACATTACAAGTAGTGGATTCGGAAGGGGGGGGGGGGGGGGGGGGGGGGGGGGGGGGGGGGGGGGGGGAGGAGGGAAGGCATGGTTGAGAGAGGAGAGAGGGAGAGGAGTAGGAGAGACGGGGAGGGAGCGGAGGATTGAGGGAGGGAGTGAAGGAGGGAGGGAGGGAGGGAGGGAGGGAGGAGGAAAGGAGATGGGAGGATCACTTACCAGTTGTCTGTCTGTAGGAGATCGTGACAGGAAATCCAGTAGCTCATTGTTCTCAATAAAGTTGGGCTTACGTAACCGCTTGGTGAACTTGTTGATTCCTGTAGAGGAGGTGTGGCAAGTCATGTGACATTATTTGTACCGCAACTAACATACAAACAGTGTAAGAGAGGCTGGTTCATTCTTACCCCACACCAAGATGACATATCTGAGTGGCACATAATAGAAGAGGAAGGAGGTAAGCAGGAAGATGGTAACAGCCATCCAGCAGAGGAATGGTACACTCCAGTTAAACAGGCTGAACAGGAATCGAACAGACAGTGCAGGATAAAAGAACAAAACTACAATACTAGCCTTGTTCCCAGGCCCCTCTCATGCACTCTACCGCTGTTATTGGTCACTTTGAAAGACCTGGGCATGCACATCACGAGAGGGAGGAGCTTGGGTATGAGGCTACAACACCTTCCTAATAAGCAGCGAATATAAATTTCCATCTTAGACATTCCTCTTCCTTAGGACAGTACAGACAACACGGTACCTACTTTTTCACTCGCTCTCCAAGGTCTGCCAGAAAGCCGAGAACGGTCTGTACAATGACCAGCACCTCCTGTATTTGCCGGAACTTCTCACGAAGACTCTTCCGTGTGTCTTGTTGCTATGGAGATAGAAGAAGGTCAAAGGTTAGACAACTACATACCTGCAAGTCTCAGTTTGTACTACTATATTTCATCTATAAGACGTGGCTACTAATTATTGCATCACGCAAAAATTTTGTGTGTGGCTACTGAGGGCGGTGTTTGGCAAATCTTTTTGGCTTGAAAGGCCAGTTGAGCAATAATTGGTCCTACATCAGAATGACCAATCGAGGCAGCAAAGTGTTTCATTGCTGGCTGGATTACGCGGCTGATTTTTTTGACATATGAAAGGGTTGACTGTTAGTTATTCTTGACTGCATGACTGTCAGCTAGCTAGCTGGCTATTTGTTTCTACTTCACTGTTAGACGGTATGTACTACTGTACTCGAAGATGCATGAGCTGTGGATACCATTCAAGGCTAGTATCTATATATATTTCATTCAGCACTTCCAGGGACACAGCTACAATTCGAGGGTGGAGTTTGATTGAATACCTTCTACCCAGTTAGTGACTGAATGCTAAAGGACAGGAATCATGATGAAAATGGGATTGCACTAAGTGGATGCTTTCGGTGTTGCACTGAAATCTAGTCCATCATCTGCTACAGCAAGAACACATAATGACATCATTGTTATTGCGGTAGAGCAATGACAATGATGTCATCATGTGCTCTTGACTGCAGTTCTCCCTGAATTACATGCCTCTAGCGTGTGTCGGTGCATGTGTACCTTGGAGTCCATTTCATCCTCGAAGTCAGTGAAGTCGGAGAGCTGCAGGAAGGAGCATGGTTTCATGGAGCAAGCACAGATGCCATACCTACTGTTCCAAGATATAAACCATGGGCATGGTACCAACATGTCAACATGAGGAGGAAACATCGTACAGGGGAAACACCTAGCCTTTAATTGTTTCCACGGCTGCGAGATAAAATCTGGGTGGAGGCCTGGGAATGAGGCTAGGCACACCTTAGTAGTGTCTCTGTGTGGGTACATGCGTGGCTCACATCAGAGAGGTCTTCCTGGGATTCCTCAAAGGAATGGACGGAGAGTGCTCTCCGCTGGCTGATCTGCCAGTCGTGCTTCCCCCGGATGTACACCACCAGGTACTGGTTGAGGAAGATGAACGCCCCGACCACAAAGAACATCCACAGCTCACCAAACAGACACACAATGAGGAAGATCTGAGGGAAAATCAGTCGGCCAGTATAACAACCAGTCAATCAACCAATCCCGACAGTGTGAGGTAGATAACAGATTCAGGACAGCATGGGGGGGGGGGGGGGGGGGGGGGGGGGGGGGGGGGGGTAACAGTGTGAAAGGGAGGGAGGAGAGGGTAAGGGGGCGAGTCTGAGGGTGGCCATTGGGATGATAGTATGAGGGGGAGAGACCATGAAAACTCACAATGAAGGCAGCTGTGCTCTTAGCCTTGCTCTCCCAGGACCAGAGGCTCTTGATGAACTCCCAGGCATCCCCGAGGGTGCGGATCAAGCTTATAACTCGCCTGATGTTATTCATCAGCACCTAATGGTGACAAACAACACACTAGTGTGTACATGTGGGGAGGGAGAGGAAGAGATCAACAGACCTTCCTCTTGAATTTCTGCTCCTCATCCAACAGCTTGGTCTCACGAGGGTTGATGGTGCGAATACATGCACGCACAGGGTTGTACACCAGCTCACACTCCAGGAACACAACACCCTTTGCACTCTGCAGGCAATGCCTGTCCTTCAACACGTACACCTTAGATACACCATTCTCCAACTGCATGTGTGCATGTGGAGGGGAAGGGGAAGTAGACATGGGGGGGGGGGGGGGGGGGGGGGGGGGGGGGGGGGGCAGCTGCATGAGTTTGAGGATATGAATGAGCAGGTTATCTGCAACTTACTCTGAGCAAGGGGACTTTGATCTTCCCAATCAATCCTGCCTTTTTCTTGACTTCACTGTACACCATCACCTCCAAATCATCATGAACATCCTTAACATTACTGTGAAACACCATACAACATCTGACAAACGTACTTACACATAATACTATTACTTACATGTTACTGTGAAATTATTATAACATCTATACTTACATAATCCGTATTCTTAGTACCCTGTACTGTAGAACGGGAAATTTTCATGCTGAAATTTGTTTTGGCGTGTTATAATATTATTTTGTAGTTTTCGCCGCTTTCTACACATGAATTCGTTGTTGTTATTATTCGACTGTAAATATATATTTTTGTTTTCAATTTTTGTCATGTGACAAAATATTGAAAATTCCAAATCTACGGAGCCAGTTCAGTGAAATGACTGGTGCATGTGTGCATTCGGTGAGATACCGTTACATCACTCACAAACAGAATATCTTATTCCACACAGGGTTGGCAGTCTTGTACACTGTCTGGGTCCGTACGGCTGCATTGCCCACTTCCACAATAGCACAGGTATCCAAACTGGGCAGGCCCTCAGCTCGCTCAACTGGATGAAGCATAACAGAGTTGAGACGGCTAAATGCTGAATAAATCCCTTACAAGAGGACTATAGTTTATTGGCATATGCACTTTACTTTACTGCACATTTGAATTCATTACTATAACCACCCCGTAACAAAAGAAACCATTAACTTATTTTTTATTGCTGGATACCTGACCTTGAGAATCAGGAATGGTAGGTTTAAAAGCTTTTTGATGGCATGCCAACTCTCCCTACCCATCCAGCAATAATTTGATTTAGCAAACCTCCTTTCATCGTCAAAAGAAGGCTGTATTCAGTCCTTTTCGTCATCCAGCTTCATTGTTCTTGAGTTCACTACAAAACAGCTGCCCAAACAATTCAAAAACAAGCTGTAAACTTGTTGCTATGTAACTAGGTTGTTATGGATGACAAGAAAATTTTTCTTCAATGTATAATTAGAGGACTACCTTTGAAGTAAAGTTATGTGCCTAGTAAGTCCATTCCTAGCAATTACTGGTAGTTGTATGCCTTCTATTATCAGACTTTTAATGCTACTGTGAAACTTCTGAAACAATCTTGGATACCTACTACAAAACTTCTTGAAAGTCATGCAAAGTCTATGGTATTCAAACCCTTGCTGTAAAAGTCTATGTGTAAGAAGCTTGTTCCTTGCGTTAAACCTCTGAGAACTATCACATATTCTAGCTATTCTTACTAATTGGGATATGTATATTCCGTAAGCTGGTGAGAGTGGAATGTTACTACTAAGGTTTGGAAAATTAACTATGTGAAAGCCAAAACCATCTCTTTTATCATATACATCTGTTCTAAAGCTGCCATCCTCAATCTCAATCGCAATATCTAAATACGAAAGCTTATTGAAGGCTTCAGTTGTCTTCTTAAGTTTGAGCTCTTTAGGGTATTTCAGCATCAAAGAAGGGATTATTAATGGTAAGAAGATCATCTATGTATCGAACTGTGAAGTTAAATTTTCTTGCTTTGTAAGGATTATTTCGTAGGGTTTCCTTAATAAACTTGTACTCATAACGAAAAAGAAAGAGATTTGCCAGTAAAGGAGCACAATCTGTACCCATGGGAATTCCTACTACCTGTTTATATACCCTATCACTCACTTGTATAAATCTATTGTCTATTAAGTACTCTACATATTGTACAAGCTGACTCTCTGTAACGGAAATACCAAACTTACCTTTCTGTGTGGACCAATAAGCCCGACCTCGCCTTTCAACTAAATAAGTAGCACCCCTTTTCAAAAATGCTTCCATTATTAACCCCTTTAAACTGTCTTTCAACAACTGGTGTGGGATACTAGTATACAAAGTAGAAAAATCATAGCTATCAAAACATTCTACCCGTCCACTATTATTTATGTTACTAATTATCTTCAAAACATCAATTGAGTTATTTATTACCCAAAAACTGTTGACATTACTGTTATTAAAAATCCCTTTACAATACTCCTGATAATGATTCAAACTGAAGTCAAACATGCCGTAAGTAACTGGGAAAGAGGCTTTGTAGTACAAGCATTGGAAGCCGCTATAAACCTGTTACCATAGGGATCCTTATGCAGCTTAGGCAACCAGTAAAATGAAGGAAGTTGATGCATGCTTAAAGGAACCTGTAAACGCTCTGCTTTCATAAAATCCAAATGCTTTCGTATTATATCACTTGAAGATAAACTACATTCATGGTAGGTTTGTGGCTTTCCTTGCTTAGTTGTGAGTTCCTTACATATAACCTCTGTATAATACGCTTTACAGATTATGATAACATTGTTGCCTGCTTTGTCTGCTGGTACCAGCACATACCTATCCTGAAAGTCCTTCAAATACTGTAAATGAACCCTATCTCTAAGAATTTGCTTGACCTTCACCCTATGACCATATTTACCTTTAAGTTTATCAATTCTCTTCTTCAAAAGAGAAAGTACTGTGCCCTCCCACTCATTAAGTAAATTTTTATCAACACCTTCTTTATTGGCCCATTTACGTTTGTACTCCTTTACTGCATCAGTGCATATTTCGTAATTAAGTTGCCAATGAATATTGTTTTGCTCTCTTAAGGATGGACCTTTAGAGATAAGTTTTCAAAGTACTCTATCCTTGATTATTCCTAAATCACCTGTAAGAACATGACCAGCTGGATGATAAAGGTACTCGGATTTTTCGCAATCACATTTACTATGACTATTTTGCTTATCGGATTTGAACTTGATTTCATTAACAGTTTGCTTATGATTAAATAACTTTGATCTAATGGTCTTTGAATACTTATAACTAACTACCGGAGTTTCTTTGTCGGAGAAGAATGTTGGTATCGTATCTCTAACAACCTTGCTATGTAAAATTCCTGCTATATTGATCATTTCTATCCCTTTGTTATGAAAATACACACCTATAAAACTCTTTGGTTTGCTATGCTGAAAAATGCTGTTACGGTTGTGAATTACTAAATCCCCTCTTCTACATCTAATTATATCCTTGATGATCAAAGCCAAATACTGAGGTAAGTGCTTATCCCTCAAAATCACTTCAGCTAGCTGTACTAATTCGTGTAAACAATTCTTCGCTACTCCTAAAACGAAACCCCGTAATGTCCTAACAAATCCTGGCTTCTTATAGCCCTTCAATAAAGTCTCTGCATCACCTTTCACCTTGTCTTTGTCCCTATACTTCCTGTTCCCCTTCCTTCCTCTCTTTCTATTCCTACGAGAATGCTTATTGAATAACCCCCATACTACTGTGCTATCAATCTTTCTTGAGATACTGCCAACTCCCTTCACATTATCATTTAAACCATATGGAAAAATAGTGCACAACTCTCGATACCAATATTCCTCTCTGGACAGTCTTTTAGCATGTAGTGAAAGCCTATCATCATCGCTATCTACAATCTTTTCTATTGGCATGATGGTTAGATCATCAATGCTGTGACCATCAGAATTAAAATGCCTGTATATTATGCTGTTGTCCTAACCTTTTAAGATTAGCCCTATGATTGTTGAATCTACATCGAAGCGACTGACTCGTCTCACCAACATATTGAAGACCACATCTCTTACACGAAATAAGGTAGACAACATTACTGGTCGAACAAGTCATAGCAGTATCCGAACCTAAAACACGAAAGCGTCTGTTTGTAGTATTGCTAATAAAACAACCACCCTCGACTAAATGCTTACACGTCATGCATCTTTTACTATCACATTTTTTGACCTTACACATGCACCCAACAGCACCACCATCCACTGTATTCTCACTTCCCCCACATGAGTCTACAGTAGCAGTAGCATCTGTTCGCGAATGCGCATTAATGGCATGTGCAGAAACATCAGCCACATCCCTTCCCACTGAGGCAGGCTTTGAGGACGCAGCGTCATAGGCACACACCTGCGGAATCGCGTACGTGAATTGTGCACCCTCCTTTAAGGCACTAGGATGCGAGTGCACCACCTTGGTTTGCCGGGCTGGTGGCTGCCCCCTCTGAATTGTCGCCATTTTGATAGAGTTGGAAAAATTAAAACAAAAAGAAGGTGGCTATGCCACAGATAAAAGTGGGAGAATACTCAACCTCACATGCACTAGTTTACTGCAAATGCACTGTAGTAACCTGTAGTTTACTGCACATGCACTATGGTTTACTGTATATTGTTTACTGCACATGCACTGTAGATTACTGAATAGAGGACTTCTAGCTGTCTGGTGTACTCACTCTTCACTCTGAGGAAGCCAACATCCTTGACAGCCTTGAGATCAGTGGTCCTCATCAGAGCCTATAGACCAAGAGCAAGAAGATCCATGGCTCCTGAGTTTTAAGCACATCCCACCTCCCCACCTCACACTTACATATCTTTTTCTGACATCACTCATGTTGATATCCCCAGGTATACTTTCGAGGGCAGCATGTTCCTCCTTGCCATCCACATCCTCCTCCTCAACAGCTGTCCCTGTGATGACGAGTAGGACGTGGATGGCTCCGGCATCCATTCTGTCTGCACCCTTCAGAGGAAGTTTGATATCATGTGTGGCCTCTGGCTTGAGAGACTTCAGATCAACTTCGCAGCTGTATGCAGAGTGTGTGTGTGTGTGAGTGGTATATATATATGTGCACGTGTGTGTGGTGTGTGTGTGGGCACATATGTGTATATGGTGTGCATGTGTGACATTGTGTGCACATGTGTGCGTTGTGTGTGGAGGGAGGGCATGTGTCACGTGTTTGTTCAATACATACACGACCTCTGAACTCTGTCACATGAAGTACGTGGTACATGTACTGCCAGTGGGCTGGTCCCTCACCCTCCAATGAAGTCATCAGACTGAGGAAAGTCCTTGTCCCAGACCTCCATGTGTAGCGTGGTGCTGTCACCATCGTACATCCGCAGCTCAAACCTCTCCTTCCACTGCGGGTTGAGGGTCTTTTGCCGAATCTGCATATGTGTGTGTGTGTTGTATGTATATGTGAAGGGCAGCTAGCAAGCTAGGCCAGCAGTTCTACAGCAAGGACATATAGGTATAGCATTTCGGGTAGACTCATTCCCAGGCGCTCCTACCGAGCACCTGGGAATGAGGCTACATTACAGGATGTACGTATGTAACAACAGGAGCCAGCCATATTTGCCCAACAAACCAGCACAGGGGAAAGCTGTGGCCTTACCATGGTCCACCAGTGCACCAGTAAACCATGCAAAGGCGAATGGTAAGTAAGCACTGCTTGCTTCTTCAACAGATGGATGTCTCGAAAAAGATCTTTCATATGGAACGTGAACACATGCCATGCAGTGGCGGATCTAGAAATTTAGAAAGGGTGGTTCGGTTGGCATACACTGTCACAGCGCACCGCCGAAGGCGGTGCGCAGAGCCGCGAAGCGGCGATCAGTCTGCGCGAAGCGCGGAAAATTTTTGTTTGCGTGTTCTTTTTAGCGATCAGGAAGCGCTCTCGTAGCATCTCTGTGCATTCTGGACACGTTCCCAGACGCAATGAAGATTGACTAAATAACCAGTAAGTAATCGATGTGTGGGGCTCAGGGAGCAGATCATTAAACTCAAAGCCGGCCTAGCCGGCCGCCGGGTTCGCTAGTTAGCTAGTACGTACGTAGCTAGCTAAAGCTACTCTCTAGACTTATCTTAGGTACAGATGACTCACCAGTTGATGCCGCCCTAGGCCTTTTGGTGAATGTCCATAGATCAAGGCTTTGTTGACCTGTACTCTTACGTTTCGCCATCTCTCAGACTACTCTAGCTGCATTGCTGCTGCACTGCACGTGGCTATTCTCGTCCCCGGCGCGGCCGGAGATTAATCCCCAGCCCAGCCACGTGCTTTTTCACGCACGCGCGCGCACATTTTCCTGAGCTGAGGACGGGACTAGCTGGCTCGCGCCCCCTACGTTGCCGGCATGCCGCACACGGCTATAGCTCGGTCGAGCGGCTTTTTTTCTTCTTTTTTTTCTGGGTAGTTCGACCGAACGCAACGAACTACCCCTGGATCCGCCAGTGCCATGTCATTTGCAGCCATCAACAAACAAATGTCAGTGGTCAACGCAGCTGTGGAGGAGTGTGCTAGGTGTGACGCTACTGGAGGGCATCTCTCTGCCAGCTGTCCCAGAGCGGGCCTGGGAACAATCCTACCAACTACCAAAATCTTACCAAGATCTTTCAAGATCCAGAAACTGTAACAATCTTGTTCCCATAATCCTATCACCTTACCTAAGATCTTAATTGGCGGGATAGCTGATAGATGCCCTCCAGTAGCGTCACTTACGTCAGCTGAGTATATCTCACCTTGCTCTTGTACTTCTGTGAGCCTAGTTTGAACTTGCAGTATGGGTCACTGAAACCTGGGGGGGGGGGGGGGGGGGGGGGGGGGGGGGGTACAACATGGACCTCAGTATTCAACACCTCCAGTGCACGTACACGGACCTACATAAACAAGAGTGCATATGCGCTCCTGGTACAACTCAAATGCAGTGCCGTAGGACTGGTTTTGATTGTGTAGTAAACACATTGTGTTTTAAGTGTTTACGGGTTTAGAATACAAATTGTGTATATAATAATTGTGTTATTGCACAAGTATTTTTGCGTACTCAAAAATAAATCACAGTCCTACCGTAACGGGTAGTGATGTAATCTGGCATGGTTAAGGTGGTGATTGGAATTACTGCTATGGGGTATAGATAACATAGAGTCCTCCCATTTGGACTTTAATAACCCAAAGGGCAGTGTTAATTGGTCTTGGGCTGCACCCTCAATCAACCTGCTCTCAGGGTGTTTATGTCGGTTAAACTGTTCATGCAAGGGCTTCTATCCTATATACTTAGTCCACTAGCAAGGCTAAGTGTTACCCTGCACACGAGCAGCACATCTCTCTCTCTCTCTCTCTCATACACCCACACCAACACACCATTATCATCCATGGCTGGCAGGGAGATGCCCTCCAGCAGTGTCACACCTAGCACACTCCTCCACAGCTGCGTCGACCGCTGACACGTGTTTGTTGATGGCTGCAAATGACATGGCACATGTATTCCTTATTATGAATAATTAAAGACAAAGTGATGGCTGCTTGCAAGTCCATGGGATGGTGCATGGTAGCTGTTGTCATAATATACCCGGTATCCTCGTTCCCAGGGCCTGGGAACAAGGATATATTGTCATATCAACTTTCTTCCATTAAGATGTACAGGAAGCTAGTGGTTGATAGGGATGGCCTGTGGTGCCAAACCTTGGGACATTAGTGAATTATGAGTAAATGACGAACCAGCTATAGCATCTGAGTCTTGTAAGTCTCATCTTAGATCACTGTGCCCATTCTACAACAGTCTGCCTACCTCCTCCCCACAAAATTGCATTCCATGCGTCTGTTTGAAATTGTACTCTGCCTGACCCTCTCCCCTCTCTCCAACCCTCTTCCCAGCTTCTGACAGGAGTCTACACGTAGGAACAAGGCTATGAGGTCTAACAATCTTAGAGATGCCCTCAGGGATGCCTTAGTCTACAATTTGAGATGTGTGTTGGTGCATGCCACTCTTGGGGAGCTACAGGTTCAAGGCCTCTCGGATCCTCTACCTTTGGTGTTGGGGAGTCCGTTATTGCCTTCACCAAATCTCCCTCCGTGATCTGCAGAAATATTCGAATAGATCCCAGAGTCTCCCCTCGCATGGTTGCAACTGGATCCTCTAGACCCAGGTCAACTATGTGCAGTCTATGGGAGGAATAGAGTGAGGGAGAGAGGAAAGGGGGGAAGAGGAAGGGAGGGTGAGATGAAAGGAGGGGGAGAGGAAGGAAGGAAGGAAGGACGGACGGAGATGTCACCAATGAATTATCTGCAATGTACACAATATGGTCACTAAAATTAACTAATTTTGCATTGTGAAAGAAAATCTGGTCACAATCACTTCATGACTAACTGAGACAATGAAAGCTAACACGCGGCAGGTGAGGTGTCTTACTCTCCATCTGAGTAAGGTGAGAGGTTGACAGAGGTCCTCCCCATAAAGTCATCCAGGGAGCCATAGTCGTAGTCATAGACCCTGATGGTAAGGGGTGTGTGGTTGAGGTCAGTAGTCTTGAACGAGAAGGACTCGTTCCATTCCGGGTTCAGGTTCCGATGTATGACAGCACTCCGGTACTTGAAACGACCACACCTGAATTTGACATAGGGGTCACTGCTTCCTGCAAGGTGACACAATGTGGGAATAATTATGCTCAAGTAACATCACACACAGTTGGTCATCAAACTACTGCTTGTGCTACGGCTGAAATGCATAGTCGAGTCCTACCCACTGAACACCCCACTTCTGGTACTCACTCACAGACAATTACACACACTTCAAATCTGTAACACCGTGTACTTGAGGTTTGTATTGTATTGTGTTTCCCTGTTGTGGTTTATGTATAATATTCCCTGAGTGAGCCATCAGAGATACTGTACCTTCTGCTCACACTCCCTTTCATTGGTGGTGAATAAATCTTTTTAAGTTCAAGTTCAAGTTAACACTAAGGAATCCACATCGCTCAACCAGGCACAGTCCGACAACAAAAGCATGTGAACTATAAAATAATTTGTAGTGCTGAGATGGTGCTACAGAAGTGATTCTCGGTTTCATTGCTGCCCTCATGCTGTGAATACATAATCAGTGTGCAAATTCCCAGTGGTAGTCTGTTTCCTGAGGCTCTTCTGTGTGCATTGAGCTAATGGTATCATGGATAATGGATAACAGAGCAGTAGTGATAGTAGTGGTTTGTGATAGTGCTGTGCAGGATTGCAGACATACCTGTCCTGTCTCGGATAGCAAGGTGGTGCCCTGAGTGCAAGGTCACATAGACGATGTGTTCCCGCTCAGTGGGTATCTCTTCACCTGAAGAATATATATCCTCCAGCTGTGGGGGGGGGGGGGGGGGGGGGGGGGGGGGGGGGGGTAGGAGAAGAGAGGATGTACTGTGACCTAGGTTAAATATCTCGACTTCAGTCCTTCAGGAAGCATTAGCAAGCCTTGTAAAGTATGCGCTAAACAATCAACCTCAGATTTTTTGTAACGATGATAACTGAGGCAGATGACTGCACCAGTTTCAAATTTCCCCAGGCAGTGTGTGAGAAGCTCCTCTCCTCCCATAACAGCCTGAGACCAAAGTTACAACCTACCCTACTTTCTGCACCTAGGAGCGAGGCACGAGGGGTGGGATTCATGAGTGTCTCTGCAAACTCCTGATAACTCTGAGTCTTCCAATGCTCCACACTCCCCTCAGACTCAGATAACGTCTGACGTAGAGAGAAAGAATGAGAAGCCTCCCCAGGAACTGACAGGGTGTGCATGAGGCCTTCTGTTGGGGAAACTTTGTTCTTCATTCTGTCTTTGCTTTTGCTCTTTCGAAATATGCCAAAGTGTAGCTTCTTCTTGCAGCCTTTCTTGTTTGCAATGGGCATGGTCATCTCCTCCACCTCCTCCTCCTCTTCTCTACTGTCCTCCAGCTGTGAGTGGTATTCCACTGAGTCCAGACTGTCTTGACGCTCAACTGTAGCACAAAACAGAAGACTGCAATACCAACATGATGGCATCCACATTTCTTGTGTAATGTCCTTGAGGACAAAATTACACGACGGCAATTCAGTGTGAAACAATTAGAGAAGTGCCAACACTGCAAAACAAAATTGTTTAGCAAAGTATTTAGAAGTAAACTCCTTTAAGGTAAGCCTTGTTAGTTAGCTACGTAAACTAACCACCAACTGGGCATGAATGGCTACTACAATGTATACTGGTAGTAGGAGTTTACTCAAGTATGACTCAAGTATCATCTCCCACTGAATTCTTTTTCAACATTGCATTCATAGAATTAGCATGAGGTTCATCAAAAGAACACAATGATTCCTTTGGGAGAGTGCTCTCCCCATGCACATAGACCACCCTTGTGATGTTGGCAAAGCACGTGTGCTGCCAATTGCTGGCTGTCACAAGGTACACGTTTTAAAATCATGTCAAAGCACGTTTGTTGGATTGCAGATTTGTAATGCTGACAACCTTGGTTTTGAGTTGCAAATGGTGTCTACAGCTCATAAGCTAGCTCCTGACCACATGGGCACCAACTTTAGTAGGCATGATCAGCCCACCCTGTCACACAAGTCCTACTGTCCATTGAAGGAAACATGCACAAACTGACTAGTCTTGTTCCCAGACCAACCCCAGCAAGGATATTGCTCACAATATCAAAGTGATACTGCAAGTGATCCTCGCTGGGTTTTTGGGAGTCTGGGAACGAAACTATGAGCTGGCGTTGTCGGTTACATGTAACTGTATTGTCAGTTGAGTTCAGTTTTTGATAACCCAGGAATGCTGTGTCTCCAATGCAAGAGGTTTTCATGCAGGTCACATGCATGGGATCATCAACGAACCTGTTTATAAATGGCATTGCTCAAATTTGTTTTGATGGAAAGGTAAAGGGCAAAAAAATTTATTTTAAAGGTGAACCTCCATGCAACAGAAAAACCCACCGCAGGCGTGGCTGACAGCATGCACTTGTACGTACTTACGAGTTCGAGTGCCTTCCGAGTTGGAGTGTCCCAGGGGTAGTGGTAACCGGTGCTCGCTGTGGGAGCCAGGAGACTCGGAAAAGATGCCTGAACTCGCATCAGAACTCTTTCTGAGGTTACTCATGTTAGAAACTTCTACAAGCTTACTGTTTCTGCTTGCTCAAGGGGCGTAGCCTCGCTAGTCGCAATTAGCTTGAGTACATAAACAACACGTTGTTTCCACCTACCTAGCTAGCCTCGTTCCCAGTCTCACGCCAAGCTGGGCGCGCCGGCGTTGGGACTGGTTCCTATTGAACTTTGACCGAAGGTCGATACATCTCCTACGGATTGGGATCAAGGCTAACAGTAACCTTGCCTCGTTCCCAGGCCTGGGAATGAGGCTACCGTACTCGAAAGCTAGGCGGGGCCAGGGAACGAGGCTACATTAGAGGATGTATCGGAGAACGCGGTACGCGGTAGCGTTCTCTATTTAGGGATGGCTAAGGAAATTTCGAAATACCGTACTGATGCACCAGCAGGAAAACGGCCAAAGAAGCTACTACCTTCCAAACCAAGCATGTAGACAGAATGATACTGCCTAGCAGTTCACAAAAACACTCGCAAACGTACCTGAGAGTACGCGGGAGTCGAGAAATAAGTCGCCGTAAAATTCCGATTTCGTCATCTTCTTTCTTTCTTTCTTTCTTCTTCTCATTGACTAGCATAGCTGGACAGCAAAAGCATTTCCTGAGCTAGTTCACTCACAGAACAACATCGCTTTCGTCGTAGTAGCTCCTTTCGGCCCTTTTGACTACATACTGGCAAGAACGGCACTGCTGGCTAGCTACGATTCCGTGAATTGTTAGCACGAAGCCATTTTGATGCAACCAGCGGTCACGCGTGCCAAATGCGCATGCGCAGTTCACATGCAAACGCACGTTGCCTTATGAGAATCATCGTCTGGTGCCCACTACTGCTGCGAGGAATTCTACCAACCAAGATCCATCTAGTCTCGCGGGGCCAGACCCACACGGAAGGGAGGGTCTGGTCCAGTCAAAACAGTAGCGGTTAACAGGTACTTGAAGAACGGTCTGTGCTGACTGCGCGTGCGCAGAACAAGAGTGTCATTGTAACTGGACCAGACCCTCCCTTCCGTGTGGGTCTGGCCCCGCGAGACTAAGATCCATCGTGACTATGCCATCATGTAGGCGTGGCTTTCTTTTCATGACGTACTACAGTGCAGAACATGTACCAATACTGTGAGTGAGCTCGAGGCTAGAGTTTTGGAGTACTCATAATTATTAGTGGAAATAGAATGAAGCATCAAAGTCTGCCCAGCAGAAGGTTCACGTCCATCAAGAGGAACGAGGCTAACATGGCAATTGACATCAGGCCCAGTACCCCCTGTACTCTTACGGTGACGTATGTACTGTGACTAAGAAGTTACGCATTTCATGCGCTTGAAAAAGTACACAAACTAGAGGCAAAAAATTTTCTCCCAAAAATTAAAAAGGATTTAGTGATGGCCTGTCACATTCGGAATTATTCCACCCCTCGAAAAAGCTAAGAAACAAGGAGAATGCCATTAACCAGCCTCAGTCCCACCCATCCCATCCCTAAATTCTACATTTTTCAATGGTTTGAGCCTGGTTAATGGCATTCTCCTTGCTTCTTTGCTTTTTCGAGGAGTGGAATAATTCTGAATGTGACAGGCCATCCACTAAATCCTTTTTAATTTTTGGGAGAAAATTTTTTGCCTCTAGTATACTTATGTATGTGTGTGTCTGTGCGTGTGTATAATGGGAGATCGATGGAAGCCATTTGACCCTGAGTCAAACACTGCTAATCTCTCAATGGAATAGTTTAGAAGCTACATGAAGGGCACTGCTGAAGGTAACAACAAGAGTGTGGTCTACTGGTGCACTCAATGTATGCTAGCTTACTAAGAGATGGAGATCTAGACTTACCTGTGGAGGCTGATGGGTAGTGAAAGGGCCACTACCGTGTAGCCTCGTTCCCAGGCTCTCGTTCTCCAGAACGAGAGCCTGGGAACGAGGCTAACTACCATGAGTAGAGATTGGCTGTGGGCAGTTGACTCATGAATTATTAATATATCCTTCAGTGCACGCAAGAGCACTGCATGCTCACATACCCACCGTCACACACACACACACACACACACACACACCCTCACACACATAACCACCATCACACCCACCCACCGTTGCAGCACACACACCCTCACACACCCACTGTCACGCACACACCCTCACACATACCCACTGTCATGCATACACACCCTCACATACCCACCCTCACACACACACATACCCTCACACACACACTACCCTCACACACATACCCACCATCACACACACACACACCCTCTCACACATAATCCACCCTCACATATTCACACTCACTGACATCCCCACACCCAGCCTCCCAGGATGACGAACCCATCAAAGGAGGAGTACCGTGAGGCTGCTCACCGACTGTACATGGAGCAGCAGAGACAGAAGAGAAAACTACAGAAGTTCAAGTCCTCCTCCCCACCAACTACACCCCTCCACACTCCACACAGAGGTAGGTGTGGGAGGAGGGAGTGGGAAGAGGGAAGCTAGGGAAGGGGTGTGTGCATGTGCGTGGATGCATGCGTGTGTGTGTGTGTGTGTGATGTTGTCCCTTGGCTACACCTTGATCAGGACAGCATTCACTTGTAGGGTACACAGGCACACCACCTCCTTTGTCTTATACATAAGATGTGTGTACATAAGTGTAATAATATACAGTGCTTGAGATTACAAGTGGGGAATGTGTAGGAATGGGAAGTTGTCTAGACAATCAAACCTGGAACAGCTATATAGTGTACAAGTAAGAGTGACAACAGCCCTAACTGTTCTAGATGGTGATAGTTCCCATGAACACAGTCTTTCTACGTTTGTCCTGGTCCTGTCCACCATGCAATGACAATCATTGTGTTGGATGATAGCTGTACTGCAGTGCAGAAATAGCATGGCTTTGGTAGATCTCCAATCGTGACCCTGACCCAGGAGTTGGTGAAGGGGAAGAAAACGTTGATGTCTGGGAAGGCAGTTATGGTATCGCAACCTCCCACGGCTAACAGGCTTCCACTCAGGCTAACTGCAGTTGATCTTTTCAGTGGGGTGTCAGGGAGGGTCTTCCAGACTGATGTGCGGCTAGCTGGCTGGCGAATAGGTGAGGTGGCTTTCTGAACGAGGGAGGCAAGGGAAGCATACAGGACAGTGGCTACAGGCTTGTTTTCAGCATCACGTCCCCCCAGTAGGTAGCAGGTGTCGGTGATGGTGACAGAAGACATCAAATAGTAAGGTGCAGACAGGCAGTTGGCGGTGTACCACTGAGATGTTTCACTGCTGTACACCTCCACAGTGGCGCAGACCACATTTTTGCGATCCCTGCAAGCAGTAACCCCCCCAATGGCAATGATGGCAGACTGGGTGGTGGCAACAGTGAGGAAACATCTAGTGGTTGGCATGGGCTTGAGGAACTCCTCCCACTCCTGGGATTCTTCATTGAAGCGATACACCTTACCAGTGATATCAACACCTCCCTCTGCACCCTCACCCCCAACTGTGATGAGGTTTCCAGCGAAGTGAGCCGTGGCAAAGTAGATCAGAGGATGGGGAGGGAGACGGCTCCACTCATCCTTGGATGTGTTGTACTGGAAGACATGATTTCTTTTCTCATGATGATCAGTAGCTCCCCCTCCCATATAGACCTTCTCCCCCATCACCACAGCCTGTGCATGACCCATCCTCACTGGTATATTGGCACACCTCTTCGACAGCAGCCTGGCCTGGGGGTGGAGGAGCTGGGGCTGGAGGGAGGGAAGGTACAACCATAACATGGACTGGTATTAGTGTAAGCTGTATGATGGTGTTTTTGAGATTCAGTTGTCAGAGAGTCAATTTCTGACTGCTTTGACTGGTTTGTGTCAGTGAGGGTCTGAATGCGTACTTCGAACTGCTGAAGCATCTCGACTCGGTTGGTAAGTGGTTGGGGGAGTGTGGACAATATGGCATTGACTCGTTCCAAGAGGGCTGGAGCCTCAGGTCTGTGAGCTGGCATGTTGCTGAGGCACTGACGAATCAGCCCATTCAGGGGATGGTCTTTGCCAATTTCCTGGAGATACTCTGCTCTGCGCTTAACTTCAGAGACAGGGATGATTACACCAGGATTTCGTGGGTCGGGACGGAACACATCGTCAGGAAATGGCCACCTTCCACAGAGGGTGTGGATGATCAGGACTCCATAGGAGTAGATGTCGATTTTTGAGGTGTACTTGGGTTTTGCCATGAGAGCCTCTGGTGGCATGTAGCAGGGGGTGCCAGGAGCTTTCGTCTGTGTCATCTGGGTCATTCGGGCGGGGATCAGGTTGAGGATCTTTGCCACTCCCAGGTCTGAGAGTTTGGCATTCATGTTGGACATGAGGAGGACGTTATTGGCAGAGAGATCGCGATGAATTATCGGTGGAGAATGTTCATGCAAGTATCGCAAGCCAAGAGCCACATCACGCAATATTCCGTAGCTGATCTCCTTGGGCAGGACACCATACCTCTCCAGACAGGCGGACAGGGTGGTGTGGAGGTACTCCATCACCAGCACAGGCAGTGGGGAGCCCTGCTCGAAGCACACACCAAGGAACTGTACAATACACGGGTGGTGTAGTCCACTGAGGAGCTCACATTCACCCGCAAAATGCTCCAACATGGCTGCTTGTTCCAGAGGTGTGGCCGTATTGAACAAAATGTCATGGATCTTCTTTCCCACACATTTCAATCCATGAAACTCGAGCTCTTTAACCACCGCATACGACCCATGCCCCACCTCTCTACCCGTATCACGAACTCCATCAAGTTCAAACCTCCTCAGAGCACCAGCTGCACCTCCTGTGGCCATCTTTGTGCTTCACAATATCTGTAATGTACGTGATCTGTCAACTACTATGGAATGTGGGAATTTCGTGAATAATATTAATGACCCAATAAGTAGGCGAGGACATTCCAGATTAACCAGCTCAATTAAGGATCAATCCAGTCTAGCCACTAGTCCCTCTACGCCCGGCCGCTCAGAAAGGGACTAGCGGCTAGATTAGGACCAATCATACCATTTGCCAATCGTAACTAATTTGTTGAGTATGGAGCAGCGTAACTGTCAGTGACTTCCCAGTGCTAGGATCAATTCAGAGTCTGGAGCAGTCTAGAGCAGTCTCTGGAGCTCCCTAGTGGGTGCACTACGTACACACACACTACAATATCATTAAATTCCTTCCGCTACCACTAACAAGACACTGGGTTCAGTAAGTATTGTACTAAAATACAGGTGTTGAATAGTCTGCAGTGCAGGAATAGCGTGGCTCTGGTAGGTCTCCCGTCGTGATCCTGACCCAGGAGTTGGTGGGGGAGAGGAAAACGTTGATGTCTGGGAACTTGTGGGAAGGTAGTTTTGGTATTGTGACCTCCCACAGCTAACAGGTTTCCACTCAGGCTAACTGCAGCAGGCACTTTCAGAGGGGTGTCAGGGAGAGTCTTCCAGACTGATGTGGGACTAGTTGACTGGTGAATAGGTGAAGTGGCTTTCTGAACGAGGGAGGTGAGCGAAGCATACAGCACAGTGGTTACAGACTTGTCATCAGCATCATTTCCATAGGTAGCAGGTGTCAGCGATAGTGACAGAGGATGTGAGGTAGTTAGGTGCAGGCAGGGGGTTTTGTGCTGTGTTATCAAAGGCGTATCGAGCCGCCGAAGGCGGCGAGAGGGCATGTAACTCCGCAAACGCAGGGTGAAACGGCATAATCCAAATCGATTCTATTTTTAGAAATCACGTGCTACATTGTTTATTTCATATCCGCGGCGCACGCAGCCCTGGCACACTAACCGCACTAGTCACAGCCACAGTTCCTGAAAATATCCATCCTCTAGTAAGTCAATGAACTGCTATCTAAACTCACTGCTGTTACCCTGGACGGCGCTTACCACTGCCTTCTCCTTGCCTCAGTTTCGCCAACGAACCGTGTCATTCAGTGGAGACGGTCCCGAGCGAAGCCTATGGCACCTGTGTGCAATGGCTGCCGCATGTAGGACGGACGGGCACGTTGTTTCCAGTCGTCAAAACGTGGATGGCGTCCATTCATCCACTCTACGCGCTCGATCTAGCTCTCTGGCCTGCTCTGCGATATTCCACGTAATCGGATA
Organism: Axinella damicornis; assembly: GCA_963931865.1. Taxonomy (NCBI): domain Eukaryota; kingdom Metazoa; phylum Porifera; class Demospongiae; order Axinellida; family Axinellidae; genus Axinella; species Axinella damicornis. Next base: position 6,574,499 of record OZ007505.1, on the reverse strand, counting down.
ATTGCATTCATTCACATATACGGTTACATACCAATGTCTAAAAATAGTATATGTGAACGCATCAAGTAAAAATCGGGAATAAAACACAGTCAAATGTGGGGAATTGTCCAAATTGCTTAAAAATGGATTAAAACTTGTGCACCCCCTTCGAAGAAATGCCTGAAAATTGGAGAAACTCAATCCTTGGAAATCTTCTGAAACACATTTAGAACCAATTCCCATCTCAGGGGGGTGCAAACTTTGAAATGTGTTTTATTCCCGATTTTTATTTGATGCGTTCACATATCCGGTGGCCGCATTTGGATTTTGCCGTTTGCAGAGTCAATACGAGAGTTGCATGCCCTCTTCCCGTTAGGATCGATACGCCCTTGGTGTTATGTAATTTTGTAACATTTGTATACTAGCTTCTATTCACTGTTTCTGCTTTGCCTGTAATTATCCCTGCCATGTACGTACTTTTTTGTTGCCCCATTGTTTGTTCGTATTCAGGACCTGTATGTAAACCTACACCATGTGTAGATACAGCTATTCCTGTGACAGATTAAAATTTTATCTATCTAGATCTATCTATCTATCTAGCAAGGAAATGGCAACAGGCAAAGTGTATGCTGTTGACGGGGGTGTTCATGAGCAGGTTTGAGTCGCAAATTATGATGGGGGGTGGGGTGGGGGGGGAACACTGTTAGAGCTAGAGTCAGTGGCATTGCCGGCACTTTTCTTCCAAGAATTGTGTGGGTAGACCTACACGATTATGTTACTATTATGAAGCTGTTGTGTGAACGTCCCCTATAAATACACACACCAAGTGTTGAACGTGTAGTTGGTTGAACATAAACTTCTCTTTTCGTTCTGAAAATTTTTGCCATTTGTCGATTATGTAATGCTCACGTGAGGAAACATACCAGGCTACGCTCTCCCTGCTTTTCCGTACTGCAAACGATGAAAAGCTGGGCAGGGCCTGGGAACGAGGCTACAGACTATCAACACAGGGGACTTGAAAGCTATCCTCTTTCCAGGCTCCTTCCCAGCTTTTTGTCACTTGCTGTAAAGCTGGGGAGGAGGGCCTGGGAACGAGCCTACGAGGCTATTTGAAAGCCAGGAGATGCATGAATGCATGCCACAAGGTTGACAGACATTGTGTGCTGCCCCTGTTGCTGCACAACAGAAACTCCATTCAACCTGCATACCAGTGGACCGTACGTAGCTTGTGGGCTTAGGACATGGTGTTAAAAAGGCTCTATTGAAGCATGTGAGTAACAGCCCTTCCTCTCTCTCTCCCCCTCTGTCCGCATGCTGGTTTGGACACCATACCTGGACAGAGGGGATTTCTTGTTATCAGTTCTGATGGAGCAGTACTTCAGGTATGGAACCCAGGCCTCATACCGCATACTCAACACACACCTACTGAGGCTACACACACACACATGCACTGTGCCACATACACACCTACACACCTACACACCTACACACACACACACACACACACACACCTATGCAAACACACACATTCAAACTCACATTCCCCTTCATCCTGCCGCGCACTCAACAGTCAACGCAGGGGGAGCTTCCATCGCTTGTCTGATACAAAACTTCAGCTGACTGAACACCAACACAAACCTCTCACACACTCTTTCTCTCCTCTCACACACGCAGGCAACATGTGAGGAGTACGTTAAATTTCATCATGAAGTTCACACTTGCCAACCAGCAAGACAATTAATGACAACTGAAATTTTGATGGAGTAAGGATGGTTTGTGACATATACAATGTACATATTCATCAAAAATCTGACAAGTGACACAGAATTGGATTACAGTAGGTGATACCACATTGATGTACACGACACAGCATCACTGTGATTCACATTGACAAACACACAACAGGGTACCATGATGAACACGGCATGTCAGTGGTGGTAGGTGGGTGTGGCTAGTGTCTCTTCTTCTTGCGTTTCTTGATAGTACTACCTGATCTTGAGTACGGTTCACGCCACTCAAGCTGCAGGGCAGGGGAGAGATTACATAGCATTGAATCCCACCTCTCCATCATGGTGTATCCTGGTAGTATTTACAAGATATCTAGGTATGACTACATGTAGCACTTCAATGACTTGGGCAGCCTGCCATGACTGGTGGTCATGTTGTCATGCACAACTGGTTTACATTTTCCGTATCAATACATTAAAATTAACATGTGTGTGTGTCTGTCTGTGCGTGACAGAAGCGTGACAGAAGTGGGATGTTCGTGGGGCGGGATTAGACTAGTGACGTGCGACCTTCGTACTTCAATTTACTGAACCTCGATGAATGTTCAAGAACATTGGGCCCAGGCATGGGCTGGAATCCAGCTGGGGCTACAAGCGGATGCATGCAATCTGGGAGCAGCAGTTGAAGCGGATGCAATCAGGGAGCAGCAGCTGAAGCGGACGCAAGTGGCAAGCTGTATGGAGATGTAGGGATAGAAGAACAGCAAAAAGTAAGAAAACAAGCAGGGATGATGGCATAAAACAGTCCAGTATACAACCCCATCTTACATATCTTTCCACATATACATGTATAATGAGAAAAGTATGTTTCACTCCACACAAAGTACACAATTTTGAGTTTCAAGTTGAAATACGCATGCGCACATATGAAGAAAATGGCGTCACACATATGAAGCCATAGTTATTGAGTGGGCAGTTTCAAGCGCCTCATGAGACTTCGAAAAGCGACGGGGTCGTGCACTGCTCAGTGTAAAATGCTGCTATTTTGTGCAAACCCCGTCGTGAGGGAGTCAGCAAAATTTGAACTAGCCCATCTGAAGAAGAAGAAGAAGAAGAAAACCGATTTTGGTGGTTTGGCGACTTTTTGGTGTGGTACTTTCACAATGGTTATTCACGACACTGGGAGTCTTCTTGGCCAGGAAAACACCCGAAGATGAGTAGTAAGTTGTCTTAAAGGCTTATTAGCTGCCTGTTTTTGAGATTGAGAGATTTTGAAAGATTTTTTTGTATTAGCTTCGAGGGGCAACCGCACTCCTGGTAGCCGCGATGCAACCGCTTGCAACTCGCTGGGTGGTCATAGTCTTTGTGGCAATGAAACTTTGAAAGTTGAAGAGAGCGCTCGAGCAATGGCGGCTGAAGGGAAGACAAAAGCACTCACAACTCCACTACCAAGATGAATTTCAGCAACAAAACTGCACGATAGTGATCATGAAAATTTAGTCTGAACCTTTGTAGGTCCTTCCTGCGGGCTGGGAGGTTTATTATATTTGCATTATTAGTGAGTGGCAACCCCACTCCTGGTAGCCGTTGAAACGCCAGCTGCGACTAGCCGTAGCGCAGGCTAAGTTAGTTCCAATTAACGCACATGCCACGTAGCCCACAGCTCTATGTCAACAATCGACCACATTCTCTGCCCATCCCATTTACTCTCATCTGTTCCATCCTGCCATGTTATTGAGGAGGAGCCCTCCAACACTTCGGACCATCTCCCCTTAACCTGTAAGATAAATGCTGTCTTTCCCAACTCCCCCCTCAGTCACAGAAAACCCAGCACCCCCTCCCATCCCAACTGGAGGAAGCTCACAGCGGACGAACTGAAGAGAGCTTATACATCTCCATTGGAAGCTAGTTTATCCCACCTACCCTTCCCTTCCCCGTCAGAATATTCCTCCGATCCCCACCTCATTGATAAGACTGTCTCCCATTTAATCTCCCTGATGAAGTCAACTGCTGATATAAACATTCCCTCAAAGCGTTTCTATCCCCATCAAACTCCTGAGTGGGATGATGAGCTCAAACTCGCCCAAAGGGCCGCCAATACGGCTCATAAAACCTGGAGGAATGCTGGTAAACCTAGAGACCCTGCCCACCCTTCCCGGATTAACTACAAGAATTCAAAGCGGAAGTTTAGAACCAAACTGAGAAACCATCGTAAAAGCTTAAGGGAAATGTTCTTCTCAAACTTGGACTTGGCAAACACAGACTCCCGGAAACTATTCAGGGAAATTAGGAACTTCAATGGCCACGGCCCTGAACCCCCCCGAATCATCTCAGTTAACGGCACCACCTTCCAGGGTGATGCCCTCCTTGAAGGATGGGCCTCCTACTTCGAACAACTTAGTGCTCCCTCCTTCAGCAGTTCGTTTGACTCTGACTTCCAGCAATCAATTAATGATCAGTACCTGGCCCTTCTTAATTCTGCACTAGGGGACGACATTTCCATCACGGTTGACGAGGTCATGGATGCCATCCACTCCCTTAAACCCCACAAAGCCGCAGGTCCAGATGGGATTGACCCGGAACACATCATTCATGCCGGCCCTTTGGCTTGTAACCTCCTCACTGACTTATTCAACGCCATAATCTCCTCTGGCCATATCCCCTCAGTTTTCCAACTTGGCTTCGTCACTCCAATACCTAAAGACCCCAAAAAAGATCAGACCAACCCATCCAATTACCGGGGTATCTCCCTCCTCTCCAACATCTCCAAGCTCTTCGAGAAAGTCCTTCTTGCCAAGCTTCAACCTTCCAGCATTTCCCTAAATCCACTGCAAGGTGGCTTCCGTTCAGGTTACAGCCCCACCCACACTGCTTTTGTCCTGCAAGAAGCCATCCAATCCATCAGGGAAGGCGGGAGGAAAGCATATGTCGCAATGCTGGATGTTAAAAAGGCCTTTGACACAGTCTGGCACCAAGGGCTATTTGTCAAATTGCACCACAAAGGCATCCCTTCCCGTATCTGGCACACCTTAAATAATTGGTACACCTCCACCTCCTCCTCTGTACTTCAAGGGGGCGACCATTCAAGATCATTCCCTGTGCTGCAAGGTGTACGCCAGGGGGCAATCTTGTCCCCTCTACTCTATTCTATATTCATGGACGACCTCTTAAATATCTTAGAACGCTCTGGCTATGGTGCAAGAATTGGTCAAGTCTTCTGTGGTGCCCCAATGTATGCTGATGATCTCGCACTGGTGGCCAGTTCCCCCGAGGAGTTACAAGCTATGCTGGACATTGTTTCACACTATGCCTCCCAGTGGCGTTACCAACTCAACAACTCCAAATCTGTAATCCTCGTTTTAGGCGAATCACCCCAATCCAGACCCCTTGCGCGTTCCAACAGGCAGTGGATACTAGCCGGCCAACAGCTCAAGGAAGTTGATGAACATCACCACCTCGGAGTCCTGCGCTCTGTCCATCACTCCACATCGGCTCGCACCTCTGAGCGTTGTGCTGCTGGACGTAGCGCCTTTTATGCCTTGAATGCAGTTGGCTCCAGATTTGGCTGCTTGCACCCTGTCACCTCCCACAGACTTTATTCCACACTCTCCCTCCCTATCCTGCTGTATGGTTGTGAGCTCTGGTCTCTAACCAAAACAGAGTTACTCATGCTGGAACGTGTCCATCGGAAGATACTAAGAACTATTCAAGGCCTCCCTGTCAGATGCCCTAGCGTTGCTCTAACCAACCTCCTAGGCTCCAGGGACATATCCTCATTCATTTCCCAGAAGCAACTCTCTTTCATCAACTCCATCTCATCCATGTCTACTACCGACCTCCCCAGGCAGATCCTTGAACAACGGCTGTCAGCCCCTCTACTCTCAGGGATTATCCCTCTGTGGAGCCAACTTCTGGACAGCCTCCACCTCCCATCCCTTGAGCAACTCCTGAACAACCCAAGAAGTAAAACATCCTGGAAGAACTCCACCAAACGACTCCTCAACATCAACCACTACATCGAGCTCATCGAGGGGTGCCCAGATTATCCAATAGCCTTTTGCAACCTCCCCCGCGGTAAACCCTCCCATCATTGGTTTTCCACCCTTCATGATCGGCATGCCACCTCCAAAGTCAACTTTCGTGTGAGATTGCTGGTTGGCTGTGACGGTCTGGAGGCTGACGCCTCGAGGTTCCGTCGGAGGCTGAACGGCACTCTTCCTGGCGATCCCATCTGCAAATTATGCCGCACTGAACCCGAGGACTCAGCCCACTTCATCTTACGTTGTCCATCCCTCTCTGCTCGTCGCCTCGAATTACTTTCAGACGCTCCAGCCCACGTTAAGCAACTACTCCCAGACATGGTGCGGGACCCGGACCGTTTTATTGACGTCATGCTGGGCTGTGTATGGATCAAGGACCGCTCAACACAAGTTTTCATCATCGATTTCCTTGACCAACTTCGTGCGTTCCGCAACTCTCTCCTGCTCCAGTCTGACCCTATTTAGCCCAACTTGGGATACTCTCCTAGAAAGGATGATACAAAGAAGAAGAAGAAGAAGGCAATCACGCTCAGTCAATCGCGAGCAATGGCGGCCAAAAGGAAGACAGACATTATTACAGCACTCACAACTTAGCCAGCACGGTGAGTTTTGGCATGTAAGCGTCAGTGAACGACAGCGATCACGGCCGTGTGGTCAGAATCTTCGTATGCCTTTCCTAAGAACGGTACTGCCACCGGAAGTCGGAGAGAGCGATCGAGCAATGGTGACCACGGCGAGACAAAAGCGCTTGTATCTCCAGCACCAAGGTGAGTTTCAGCACCAAAATTGTACGGTGAGGACAGTGCATGATAGCGATCACGACGGTGTAGTCAGAATCTTTGCAGGCCATTCGCAAGTAGTCAAACATTAATTATTTAGTTTAGTTTAGTTTAGATCGAGGGGCAACCGCACTCCTGGTAGCCGCGTTGCAACCCCTGTACGCGGTTGCGACTCGCCGTAGCGCAAGCTAAGTATTGCAATTCGTTCCAATTAACGCACATGCCACGTGGCAACCACGCTCAGTCGATCGCGAGCAATGGCGACCAAAAGGAAGACAAGCCATTATTACAGCACTCACAACTTAGCCAGCACGGTGAGTTTGGCATGCAAGCGTCAGTGAACGACAGCGATCACGGCCGTGTGGTCAGAATCTTCGTGTGCCTTCCTAAGTACGGTACGGCCACCGGAAGTCGATGGAGCGCTCGAGCAATGGCGGCCAACAGCGAGACAAAAGCGCTCATATCTCCACCACCAAGGTGAGTTTCAGCACCAACTTTTATCATTCAGGTCAGTGCATGATAGCGATCACGGCGGTGTAGTCAGAATCTCTGTAGGCCAATCCTAAGTACTCAAACATTATTTATATTGGATTATTTACGCGGCACAATTTTTCCCCTACCAGGAGTGTAATAGGTTACATTACGCGGCACAATTTTTCCCCTACCAGGAGTGTAATATTGCATGTCCGTTGTATCCCTACATATAGAGTCTACCGAGTCTATGATGATTTTGTACAATTCCTCTATTTACGTTAGCATTATGGAATTTCTTTTGGAATAATAGGGGAAATTTTGGGTTGGGAATAATGCGAGAATAATAGGCACGAATTGCATTGCAATGACGTCATTCCGTCACATGATTAACTGCGTGCGCATGATCATCAGTACTAAAATGGCAGCCTGAGGTAGTACTAGTATCACTGCACTGAGCTTGAGCCAGAGTTTAGTGGCGAGACCTGTGTGATGAGTGATCAAACTGGAGGGAGTGGAGAGTCTGAAAGTCGTCCGAGTTCATTAGATACACTCAAACTTAGCCCGAAAGTGGAAATGTTGTAAAATTCTGTTAATTGAAGTAGAATATTTGTAGGAATAATAGGGGGAAATTCAGGAATAATAGGATAAAAACGGGGGAATTAAGAAATAGAATAATAGGCACTTGTTTTAGAATAATGGGCCTGTCCCTACGTACTCTAATCAATTCGTACAGCTAAATTACTTACTTGTGATGCTAATTATTATGGTACTATGTGGAATTTTGTCACCGAGACATCACAATAATTAGTGGATTCCACTGATGTCTTAAGGAGGGGAAGGGGAGAGGAGGGAAGGATTGAGGGAGGGGGGATGGAGAGGACGGAGGGAAGGAAGGAGGGAGGAAGGGAGAGGAGGCAGGATTGAGAGAGAGGAGGGAGGGAGAGGGGGGAGGAGGAAGGGAGGGAGAGGAGGGAGGGACATTAGGGAGGAAGAGGAGGAGTAGATGAAAGGGAGGAGGGAAGGGAGAGGAGGGGGTGGGAGGATCACTTACCAGTTGTCTGTCTGTAGGAGATCGTGACAGGAAATCCAGTAGCTCATTGTTCTCAATAAAGTTGGGCTTACGTAACCGCTTGGTGAACTTGTTGATTCCTGTAGAGGGGGCGTGGCAAGTCATGTGACGACATTAATGCAGCCACTAACATACAAACAGTGTAAGAGAGTCCACACACAAGCTGGTTCATTCTTACCCCACACCAAGATGACATATCTGAGTGGCACATAATAGAAGAGGAAGGAGGCAAGCAGGAAGATGGTAACAGCCATCCAGCAGAGGAATGGTACACTCCAGTTAAACAGGCTGAACAGGAACAGACAGTGCAGGATCAACTACTATAACACTAGCTTATAACACTAGCCTCTTTCCCAGGCCCCTCCCACACAGAGTTAATGTATGGGGATTAGGCTACAATAGCTAATAGGTAAGCAAGCGGTCAATAAAATCTTAGATCAAAAACCATCCCTCCTCCTTCAGACGCCCCTATCTCAGTGCACAGGCAGTTTACTTCCCCAGCACAGCTCTCAGAGTGTGGCAATTGACCTACTTCTTCACCCGCTCTCCAAGATCTGCCAGAAAGCCAAGCACGTTCTGTACAATGACCAGCACCTCCTGTAGTTGCCGGAACTTCTCACGAAGACTCTTCCGTGTGTCTTGTTGCTATGGAGTAGGAACAGGCAATGATAACCATGCCTCTAAGTGTGCTGGGGGGTGTGTGAAGTAGCCTACCTTGGAGTCCACTTCATCCTCCAAGTCAGTGAAGTCCGAGAGCTGCAGGAAGGAGCATGGTTTCATGGAGCAAGCAGGATGCCATACTTTCCCCGCTAAGTCGCTAAGTCACCAGAAACCGTATGCATCAATGCCGATTAAATTGTACACCCCAACAGGAAGAGGAAACATCAGGGGAAACAGCACATTGTGTTCCTTGGTATGCATGTCTGTGTGTGTGTGTGTGTGTGTGTGTGTGTGCATGTCTGTGCGTGTGTGTGTGCATGTCTGTGTGCATGTCTGTGTGTGTGTGTGTGCATGTCTGTGTGTGTGTGTGTGTGTGTGTGTGTGTGCATGTCTGTGGGTGTGTGTGTGCATGTCTGTGTGTGTGTGTGTGAGTGCTGCATGGCTCACATCGGAGAGGTCTTCCTGGGATTCCTCAAAGGAGGAGTGGACGGAGAGTGCTCTCCGCTGGCTGATCTGCCAGTCGTGCTTCCCCCGGATGTACACCACCAGGTACTGGTTGAGGAAGATGAACGCCCCGACCACAAAGAACATCCACAGCTCACCAAACAGACACACAATGAGGAAGATCTGAGGGAGAATCAGTCAGCCAGATTCATCAATCAACAATGTGAGGGAGGGTGACTGTGCAAGGGGGAGACAGTGTGAGAGGGAGGGAGATTGTGCATGGGAGTGACGGAGGGAGAATGCGTATGAGGGGGAGGGAGGAGAGGTGACTCACAATGAAGGCAGCTGTGCTCTTGGCCTTGCTCTCCCAGGACCAGAGGCTCTTGATGAACTCCCAGGCTTCCCCGAGGGTGCGGATCAAACTCACGACTCGCCTGATGTTATTCATCAGCACCTAATGGAGACAAATAACATACTAGTGTGTACATGTGGGGAGGGAGAGGGAGAGATCAACAGACCTTCCTCTTGAATTTCTGTTCCTCATCCAACAGCTTGGTCTCACGAGGGTTGATGGTGCGAATACAGGCACGCACAGGGTTGTACACCAGTTCACACTCCAGGAACACAACACCCTTTGCACACTGCAGGCAATGCCTGTCCTTCAACATGTACATCTTAGATACACCGTTCTCTAACTGTGTAAATGTGTGGTGGAGGGGGAAGGCAGCTGCGTGAGTTTGAGGATATGAACGGAGAACTTCAAATGAGCAGGTAATCAGCAACTTACTCTGAGCAAGGGGACTTGGATCTTCCCAATGAATTCTGCCTTCATTGACTTGTTCCTGACTTGGCTATACACCACCACCTCCAAATCATCGTGAACATCCTTAATATTACTGTGAAAAAGATTACTTACACATGATCCATACTCTTATTAGCGTATAAATCCTGCGCGCAAGCCATTCCAGTAAATGACTGATGTGCATTAATTGAGATACCGTTACATCACTCACAAACAGAATGTCTTATTCCACACAGGGTTGGCAGTCTTGTACACTGTCTGGGTCCGTACGGCTGCATTGCCCACTTCCACAATAGCACAGGTATCCAAACTGGGCAGGCCCTCAGCTCGCTCAACTGGATGAAGTATAACAGCTAGAGCTAAGACAGCTATATCCAAATAGTTATTGGTGAAGTTCAGCTGTTACAGTATAAGCTGAAATAGACCTCCTCTATTACAGGTGCTGATCTGTGACATCTGCTGGACAGTGACCCCTTTATGACAGCTAGCTGCTGAATCGTGGCCCCTCTATGACACCTGCTGAACAGTAGGTACAGTTCAGCTTACAGTATAAATATGCCTCTGTTACAGCATGTAACAATGGCCTGGGGCTAACGTTCAGCTGTAATAGAGGGGCTACTGTTCAGCATCTATAGTAGAGGGGTCACCATTCAGCAGCTGTAATAGACGGCCACTGTCCAGCAGGTGAGACCACTGTCCAGCAGGTGTCATAGAGCAAACTGTAGTTTACTGCACATGTACTGTAGTTTACTGTAGCTAGAGGACTGCTAGCTGTCCAGGATACTCACTCTTCACTCTGAGGAAGCCAACGTCCTTGATGGCCTTGAGGTTGGTGGTCCTCATCAGAGCCTATAGACCAGAGCAAGAAAATCTTACTAGCAACACCAGATGGACAAATATCTCCCCTCCCCCCTCCCCCTCCGCCCACTCACATATCTTCTTCTGACATCACTCATGTTGATATCATGTTCCTCCCTGCCATCCCCGTCCTCCTCCTCCTCCTCCACAGATGTCCCTGTGATGACGAGCAGGACGTGGATGGCCCCAGCATCCAATCTGTCAGCACCCTTCAGAGGAAGCTTCATATCATGAGTTACTTCTGGCTTGAGGGACTTCAGATCAACTTCACAGCTGTGTGCGGTTATGTGTGTGAATGTGTGTAGTTATGTGTGTGAATGTGTGTGGTGTCACCGTGTGTGGAGGGAGGGCATGTGTTTTGTTCAATCGCATGTATACGTGAACTCTGAACTCTGAGGAACGTGGAATCGGGCTGATGCCTCACCCTCCAATGAAGTCATCGGACTGAGGAAAGTCCTTGTCCCAGACCTCCATGTGTAGCGTGGTGCTGTCACCATCGTACATCCGCAGCTCAAACCTCTCCTTCCACTGCGGGTTGAGGGTCTTTTGCCGAATCTACATAATTATGTGTGTGTGTTGTAGATGTATTCTATGAGGGGCAGGCCAGCAGTTCTACAGCAAGGGCATTCAATTACGACATAATTGGTTGTGGTTCATCTACCCAAGGGTCGAATATCCCTAGGGGACGTTTGGAGGGTATAATACTATACACCCGTATCTTGAAGTACGTATAGACGTAACCAACAGGGTGGTAGTGGTTTACACCATCAAAGAAAGGGGTATATCATAGTAGTGCTCCCTTACACAAAAATTACAAGATGAGAACCAGAACTAAAACAAGGGAACCAGTAGAAGGTAGTGACATACCAATAAGATAACCAATAATTGCTAGTGGTTAATGGCCGATACCGGTAACCGATCCGATTACAGGTTATATACATATTTGGCTTGTTCGTGCTTCAAATATTGAAGGGTACAATGAAAGGATAATTATATGTACATACATGCATGCCACGGTACCAGCCTACTACACACATACCGTAGGCGCTCTAATTATGCATCCTTTCTAATTCTGCGTCAGCTCAGTAGTGGATGCCACTTACACATTTTCTAATTTACCCACTGTTTGCTGTTCTTTTGCGGCTCTCTCCGCTGTCTTGTATTCCAGCATAGCATAGCCAGATTCAGACTGTATATCCGTTTTGCCTCATGATACTCCGTTCAGCGGCTAACAGCTGCGTGTTGACTCATCCATTATCATTGCGTCATAGTCGCCTCCATCTTGCTCAGGGAGACACTGCTGCTAACAGCTGCTGAACGAGTTCAGGCTCTCTTGACTTCCATTGTGCTCGCACCGACATTATGTATCAACGTGAAACAAAATTGTTGAAGACATTGTGGATGTACGTTAAATATACATATACGGTATTTGAAGCATAACACCGTACGTGCCTACGTAGGTACGATACTCCTCAACACATCACATCAGTGTGGGGTTCGCTCATGCTCACATCAGTGTGGGGTTCGCTCGTGCTCACCCCAAACAATGAAGCGTGCCAAAGTACCCATGCAGGCTGGTTCAATGAAATTCCTCGTTTGATTTGCTAATGCAGCTATGCAAGGTTTCATGCCTATATACCCGTAACCATAGAAACCGTTCAGTAGAAACCGTATGAGAATTGCACACTCAAACTCAGTAGTATTGCGTGATCATTCACACTGCCACTTGCGTCAGCTGAGTATATCTCACCTTGCTCTTGTACTTCTGTGAGCCTAGTTTGAACTTGCAGTATGGGTCACTGAAACCTGGAGGGTACAACAGACCAGCAGTGTCTCAACACTTCCAGTGGACATACACAGACATACATAATGGTACTGTAGGATTAAAGGTTTTGATGCACTTACATAGGTACATGTTATTATACACATGTACGCGTTATTGCACATGCCTAGTCAATTTCCGTTGCGTTTGAACATTGCCCGTGAGGTGGATTTTCACAGAAAAATGCGTTCTGCACAGCTAAGTGACCGCACAGCTTTTGGACTCCAGTATATTCCAGGATGTGTAGTTTCCGTGAAGCTCCACCCACAGGAAGTTCTTGTTGCTATAACACTACATGTCAAAACTCACAATTCGCAATTCAAAACCGGTTCTGGAAATGGTATGAACTAGTACAACAATGTAATGGTTACAGTGATGGTTGGAGTTCCCCCAATTTCCTTTGAGGAAATGTAGCTATACACATGCAGACTGCCAACAGAATCACAAAACTGACAGGCAGTAATGCAGGAGGTCTTCAGCAGAAGAGTACTATGGCTTATCTGATGTGTACATGAACCACAAAAAAGATTCACATCTCCTTACATGTAGTTCACTAGGCTAGGTGTTAATTACTTTACACACATACACCACACACCACACACACACACACACACACACACACACACACACACACACACACACACACACACACACACAACACACACACACACACACACACACACACACACACCATTATCATCCATGGCTGGCAGGGAGATGCCCTCCAGTAGCGTCACACCAAGCACACTCCTCCACAGCTGCGTTGACCGATGACTCTTGCTTAAATTTGTCGATGCCTGGAAATGGACAATGACATAATTATTATGGCATCCACTGATTAAATACACATTCTAATTCAGTCCAATGTGAGGCGTGCTTGAGCTGCTGTCTGCTAAACCTTGGGGTTGTGTTGCTTAGCTGTTGTCATAGCAACTGCTTTCTTTCTCCCTCATTAACATATGCGTGGGCACTGCAAGCTCAGTAGTCAATCAAGGATGCCAAGGATGATGGTGCATCACACAATACTTCACTGCATTGCAGCTACAGATGCCAAGGATGATGGTGCATCACACAATACTTCACTGCATTGCAGCTACAGTCTAATGTATAAATACGCCATTCACAAGTCACCATTATCCATTCCTGGTAGCAAGTGCTATCAGAATTGTTACTACATGTGTAGGGAGTAATGGGTATAATGGCAAGGGCGCATCGACCCTGACGGGAAGAGGGCATGCAACTCTCGTATTGACTCTGCAAACGGCAAAATCCAAATGCGGCCACCGGATATACCATTTTTAGACATTGGTATGTAACCGTATATGTGAATGAATGCAATTATCCGATTACGTGGAATATCGCAGAGCAGGCCAGAGAGCTAGATCGAGCGCGTAGAGTGGATGAATGGACGCCGTCCACGTTCGACGACTGGAAACAACGTGCCGTCCGTCCTACATGCGGCAGCCATTGCACGCAGGTGCCGTAGGCTTCGCTTGGGACCGTCTCCACTGAATGACACGGTTCGTTGGCGAAAATGAGGCAAGGAGAAGGCAGTGGTAAGCGCCGTCCAGGGTAACAGCAGTGAGTTTAGATAGAAGTTCAATGACTTACTAGAGAATGGATATTTTCAGGAACTGTGGCTGTGACTAGCGCGGTTAGCGTGCCAGAGCTGCACGCGCCGTGGATATGAAATAAACAATGCAGCACGTGATTTCTAAAAATAGAATCGATTTGGATTATGCCGTTTGCGGAGTTACATGCCCTCTCGCCGCCTTCGGCGGCTCGATACGCCCTTGGTAATGGATAATGGTGATTGTCTATAACAGAGACGGCGGCGCAGCTGCTATGGCTGGTACGGTTTTGGCCGTGGAAATATTTTTCTGCGATTCGTGCGGATTGGATCAGATGCCCTCGGGGGTGCCCATGTCACAGTCTACAATTTGAGATGTGTGTTGGTGCATGCTACTCTGAGGAGCTAGAGGTTCAAGACCCATCGGACCCATCGGATCCTGTACCTTTGCTGTTGGGGAGTCCGATATTGCCTTCACCAAATTCCCCTCTGTGATCTGCAGAAATATTCGAATAGATCCTAGAGTCTCCCCTCGCATGGTTGCAACTGGATCCTCTAGGCCCAGGTCAACTATGTGCAGTCTATGGGAGGAACAGGCGAAGGGAGAGTGGAAGGGGGAGAGAGTAACGGAGGGATGGACAGAGGAGGGAAGGAGGGAGGAGGGATGGACAGAAGAGGGAGGGAAGCAAGTGAATTGTCTGTAATGTCAAGTCATTATGCGCTCCTGGAAATGTACACATTGGACGGGAAGTACGGTCACCAACTACAAACATACTTGTACTGTGAAAGCAAACCACATCAGCTAACAATTTCTTCCTAACCAACTGAGACAATGAAAGCTAACACGCGGCAGGTGAGGTGTCTTACTCTCCATCCGAGTAAGGTGAGAGATTGACAGAGGTCCTCCCCATAAAATCATCCAGGGAGCCATAGTCGTAGTCATAGACCCTGATGGTAAGGGGGGTGTGGTTGAGGTCTGTAGTCTTGAATGAAAAGGACTCGTTCCATTCCGGGTTCAGGTTCCGATGTATGACAGCACTCCGGTACTTGAAACGACCACTCCTGAATTTGACGTAGGGGTCACTGCTTCCTGCAAGGTGACACAATGTGGGATGTGATGTGGCCACGTGAGACACAATGCGAGACATGATGTGGGAAATGTGGGGACACAATTACACTCTAAGTACTGAGTGTATTCTTACTACCCTGTGCACCTATCTCTCAGTCTAAGATCCATACTGACATGGACGCTCTTTGGTTTGAACACATGCCAGAGCCCGTGCACACCTGTATTTTTAGCGTATTAAAATGGTGGACCCTATCATTACTCAATAAGACAGAGCTCGAGAGGAATAGAATGGAAGCACTTTTGTCGCTATCAGGTACACAGACACAGATTTTATATTTTATTTTGGATTGCAATGTTATCGCCGGGTTTAGCAATCGATCGTTTAGCCGTGTAGATTGTATTTTTTCAGGAATGACAGACAGACGGACAAAACTGATTGTTTAACCGTGCTTAGCGCATGCGCGTGCAGGGTAAAAATCACAGTTGTTCATCATCAGTTAGCTACTGGTTGTGCTATGACTAAAATGCAATTCATTGGTGTTGTCATGCTCATGAGCAAACTTTACACTTTCCGGAGTACAAATTATACCACATCTATGGCATCCATCCACCTCCTCACTGAAGCCCACATGAGTTGGCAGGCATTGGTGATGGGACAGGATGCCAACTAGTGTGTGAACTGAAGTATGTGGCAGCAGTGTCTGCTCCTCAAAGTTTGTAAAAGGTTTGTTCATCCATCTTTCTTGCCTTGGATGCAAGCTTAGCTTCATAACCACCATATATAGCAACACTTTTGTTTATGTGCAACTAGAGAAGGAGCTGGTCAGCCGAAATGTGGCATGGTTACACACGTTTGTAAATGTAATAATAGTAGTGGATTGTGATACTGCTGTGCAGGATTGCAGACATACCTGTCCTGTCTCGGATAGCAAGGTGGTGCCCTGAGTGCAAGGTCACTTGGACTACGTGCTCCCGCTCGGTGGGCCTTTCTTCAGCTGAGGAATCCTCCAGTTGAAGGTGAGGGGGGTAGGAGGGGAAGAGAGGAAGGGGAGAGAGGAAGGGGAGAATGGAGATAATTTCTGCAGGATACTATGATGCTAACTGTGGCAGATCGAGGACTACAGGCAGTGTGGAAGAGGAAAGATGTTCCTCCCCTCCCATAACGGCCTGAGACCAAAGTCATCACCTACCCTTCTTTCTGCACCTAGGAGCGAGGCACGAGGGGTGGGGTTCATGAGTGTCTCTGCAAACTCCTGATCACTCTGAGTCTCCATATGCTCCGCACTCCCCTCAGACTCATTTGAAAGTGACATATTAGAATGATTAGATAATGTCCGACGCATAAAGGGAGGAGAAGCCTCAGGAACTGACAGGGTGTGCATGAGGCCTGCTGCCACAGTAAGTTTGTTCTTCCCTTTGTCTTTGCTTTTGCGTCTACTGCTCTTTCGAAATATACTAAACCGCTTCTTCTTGGAGCCTTTCTTGTTTACAGTGGGCATGGCCATCTCCTCCTCCTCCTCATCCCCCTCTTCTCTATTGTCCTCCAGCTGTGAGTGGTATTCCACTGAGTCCAGACTGTCTTGACGCTCAACTGTAACACAAATGGAAGACTGCAATACTATCCACAGCGTAGGATACGAACACACACTTAGTAGATACGCTGTATACAAAGATGGTAGGTACTGGTGCAATACCAAAAACACTACTAACATGCACTTCTTTCAAGTTTTGATCATAGGTTCAAAAGTTGGTGTATTGTTCCAAAAGGACAAAGACTACAATTCAAGAAGTGCTGATGTATCTACTCAACTCGTTTGCAATATCAGTTCTATTGTAAACGTTGCAATACGTCTACCAGCTGATGTCTACTGTATCATGATACGCAGCAGATACTACGATATGAAAACTTTAGTAGCTATCATCGTTCAGCCCTATCACATGTCCTGCTGGATAAAAACACGAGTTGACGGCATTACGTATACATAACCGTCTGCCTAGTGTCTACGCACACGCACATTTCATATAACTGTGCATCAGACACAGAGCTTACCCGAGGAGTTAGCTAACAATGCACAATAGTCATGTGCTTTCGTGGACATGCTATGTTATGTTACAGGCTACAGCTCGCAGTTTGTAAACAGGGTTATGTAAGCTGGTCGGCTGCCACTAAACCAAGTTATCATACCTACGTATACACTGGACTGCTGTGCTCATCAGTGTTTTGGATATACAAGGCACAGCATAGCTGTGCTGACAGTACTTACGAGTTCCTTTCGAGTTGGAGTGCCCCAGGGCTAGGGGTGGTGGCAACCGGTGCTCGCTATGGGAGCCGGGAGACTCGGAATAGAAGCCTGAACTCGCATCAGAACCCTTTCTGATGTTACTCATCTTAGAACTTCTACAGGATACTGCTCAGACTGTTTCTGCAGCACAGCGCTTGCATGCTCTGTATAATATGATGGACGTGGACAGGGCGCAAGACGGCGCTATATAGCGCGCTGTTTACGTAAAAAAATAACGTTAATTACATCCGGATATCCGGATATGGTAATAATTATGCATATACTTCCGGCATAATAAACTCTGTATACTGTACTGCATGCATGCACCCACGTCCACGCTTCCGGCATGCGGGGAGATGAATGTCCTGGAGTTTCCAAATCACCTGTTGCAGCTGCAGGTCTGTGAGAAACAGGCCGTGAATGATGTCAGTCACTGATATGATGTTAGCTTTCTCTTCATGCACTTGTAGTGGACTGCCACCACTCTCAGCAGACTGGAGGCTGAAGCCAAGAAGCATGGAGCTCCGTTGGATGATAAAGTATAATGTGTCATGCCGAGGACTAGTGTCATGCAACTTGGCTCTACGTCTTCCCCATCCACATGTGCACAAACACACACACATGCACACGCAGCACCCTCTGGTATCCCCTCTGCTGGCCGGTCTCCTCTCCGCCTCCCCTCCCACAGCCCAGGCTTGCTGTTCAGCACTGGTGGCAGCTGTCACCCACTGCTGGGTGGCCCGCCACGCCTCTATTGCTGCTCTCGTCTCCCACGCTGTGACCATGAAGGCCTACCCTCTAGCGGTGGGAGCGATCAGTGAGCTCCTCCTGTGTGAAGTGAAGTCCGCATTGGCAGTGGAAGCAGAATACTACTGTCCTTATTCACTGAGGTGTGTATGTCCATTTTATTTGTGTACTTGTACTGAATTATTGATCCTTCTTTGGTGACCTGCAGGACAATTATCCACCCCTTCATTTCAGTCTTGAATGCTCGTCCTGAAAGTGGACAATCCATCATCAGAGAAATTGCACAGATGTTCACAGTTGCAGATCCCAAGTAAGATTACTGTGAAATGTTGCTTTTCTGCAGAACTGGACTGGAAATTGCAAGACACTATAGCTAAACTATTTGTGGTTGTTGCATCTTGAAATCCCAAGAACTGCAACCTTAGAGATGCTATTTGGCAGTTGTACCCTAATTTGGATGATTTCCTGATTTACGGGCACAGCAACTCCAGAGATGCCTTGTTGATAGGTTGTTTATGATTTCCAGATTTCCAGAATCAGGCAGTTTTCCCATTTTGTTGAATTTCCCGTTTTGTTGAATATCCTGTTTTGTCCCTTTTTTGCCTTCGGCCTCTACACCCACGGGCGTACTAGTGCATGCAGCCCCACCCCCTGGGCGCTGAAGTCAGAGACTTGGCTAGTTGATTGCAAAATTCAGGTTCGTGTGCCCCACACAAGAGCCTGGGAACAATGCTAGATTGTGCAATACACTTGCCGAGTTTCATGACATCATCAGTGCCCAGGGGGTACGGGTGGGGCTGCATGCACTAGTACATGTGTTGGTGCAGAGGCTGATGACAAATACAGGAAATTCAACAAAACAGAAATTCAAAAATTCAACAAAACATCAAGTTGCTTTCCTGAAGGCATCTCTGGAGTTGCTGTTTCTGCAAGTCTGGAAATCATCCGAGTTGGGGAACACTGCTATAAGCACCCTCTGAGGTTGCAGTTCTTGTTATTTCAGGATCAAATACAACAAACACAAACGTCAGTGTCTGCGAACTTCTAGTGCAGAACTGTGAGATTTGGCTGTAAGGTTACCGTGAATTACTGTAAGATTACGTAGCCTCGTTCAAGCAAAATCGCCAGTTAATGGAACATGATGTACGTTGTAGATCAACACCCCTGGGTCTTAATGGTGATCATAGCAAAGGATGTTGCTTCACAAAGTGTTTTCCAATACATTCTCACACCAGCACAACTTTGCTCTAGACTGCCATTTGATTTTCAGGCAAGTTGGTGGCGTAGCTTTCCAGTTGGGGCTCTCATGGATTTCATTAGTAGAGAGGATTTCGGTATGGGTTAATTTACCCTCGTTCTCGGCCTGGGAACGAGGCTGTGTTAATTGCTCTCAAAACCCCCAGCTGCCCCAGTTTGATTATAGCTTCTTTTCTGTCCACTCTTGCTAGCTCTGTAGCCTCTGTTGTACAGTTGCTGAAGCCATTTGTGGGCTACGTCCTCCTCTTTCCTTTCTCCTCCCCTGAGTTGGCACTGGTTGGCAAATACCTTCACTCGGAACTAATCTCCATTGCACGGAACCTCCACAAGCACGGCAGGGCTGACCTGCACAGCCCTGAGGTTGCTATTATGTGGTTGCTGGTGGAGTTGTTACCCCTCCAGCCATCACAGAGCGACCACCAACTGCTGGCAGTAGTCTCCATGGTGGAATCTTTGGTGGAGTTCACTCATGAGTGTTTCCAGGGCAGTCCAGAGATCAGCGGTGAGTGGGCAGCGGGCAGTATCTAGCCTAGTCTCGTTCCCAGACCCACTCAGAAAGGTCTGGGAACGAGACTATATCTATGCCATTTGTCTTTCAGGCTTTCCCAGAATTACTTTTGCCCATCAAAGTTAATTTAGTTATCCAAATACTAGCTAATGGAGCTTTTGAAGTTTAATTTGTTTGTTTACAAACCACATCCAAAACAGCTATAGGTTTGTAGCCTCGTTCCCAGGCTCTCCCACGCACTGTGTAAACGACGAAAAGCTGGGCGGGGCCTGGGAACGAGGCTAATAGGTTTGCATGTGTGCAGTTACGTCATTGAGGTTAAGGGGAGGTCATTACAAATTTCTCCTTCTGTGCAGGTCCACTTTTCCGGTCCCTTCTGGACAGCTGTCTCTCCCTTTGCTGTGAACTGACTGTGAGGACGCTCCCTCTCCTCTCCCTTCTGGGCTGGGTAGACACACTACTACATGCTAGTGGGGTATGTGAGGATATCTATTAGCACCTTGTCTGTAGAGTTTTCCTTGCATGGGCCTCTGGAAACATGTTTGTGTCGGTGTGCTGTGAACAAGCACGTGTGCAGCACATGTGCACACTCAGCACTAGCCTCGTTCCCAGGCCCACGTGGCCTGGGAATGGCACATGGTCAAGCATTCACCTTGTACAGGCTATGTATATACGTATGATCTGCAATAGACGGCTGCATACTCAACACATTGCATATTCGTGATTCTTACATGGGGGACTAACCTGTCTTCCTCCACTCTCTCGTTCTCTCAGGTTGTCCAGCCTCACCACTGCCTGTGTGTAGGCTGGCTAATGCTCCGAAACCTCCTCAACCCTCCAGCCATTGCAAGACTGCTGGGAATCTGTGAGCAGTACCTCCTGTACTGTAACCCTATGTCAGTCAAGAGCTTGTGGACTGTGCTAGCACATGTACATGTAGCTGTGCTGATGGGAGGTGGGGGGGGGGGGGGGGGGGGGGGGGGGGAGGGAAGGTGGGGGGGGGGGGGGGGGGGGGAGGGAAGGTGGGGGGGAGCCGAAAGATGAACGACTTACGTTCAATGACCACATCAAATGAAACTAGGCGCAGGTAACTCTCATTACCCTGTGAGTAGCCAGCACACCTCTTGCTAATAGTAATATTGTCGATCATTATCCCAAACCGGTTCATAGGCTGCTTTATGAAATACGCTTACCAGGACTGTGAATATACATACGTGCGTAATTAGGCTCAAGCCACTCCAATATTGTGGTATAGATATTTCATAGATGGATAGATAGATAGATACATGGATACATAGATACATAGATACATAGATACATAGATACATACGTGCATACATACACACTGTAGACACACAGATGGAGAATGCCTCTCTAGCAAGGTCTATTTCTCTGGATGTCTCCTCCAGGCAAGAAGCTCTGCTCCCTCCCCCTCCCTTCCCTCCCCTTCCTGGCATTTCCATTGGTTCAGCTACTCTCCCAGCCCTCCATCCCTCCCCTCCCCTCCCACGGTCTCCTCTCAGGCAACCTACAGGTAGCAGCAGTACTACTGCAGCAGGTGGAGCAGGTGCAGCGGGTGGAACAGGACGGTGGGGTCACTGAACAAGTACCACTCCAGTGTGGAGTGAGTTACTACATATGTCCTACATTCTAATGTTGGAACACTATTAATTTTGCCTATCAACTATCAATTGTGTGCTTCTAGAATTTCATTGGGCACTTGTCCAGGAACTGACATGTCATTGTTTTGGTTCCATTCTGTGGTGTAAGTCTTGCTGTCAGCCTGTCACATGGTTCTCAAGAGGAGTCCCAAACTTACGTGTCCATACAGGTTGCTAGCTAGCTAGCTATTGGTCTGTCTGTCCATTGTCTGTCTACCTGCTACCAATCTGTCTGTCTACCTGCTATCAATCTGTCTGTCTACCTACTATCAATCTGTCTGTCTATCTATCTGTCTGTCTGTCTGTCTGCCTTTCGTCTGTCTATCTGTCTGTCTGTCTGTCTTTCATCTGTCTGTCTCTCTATCTATCTATCTATCTATCTATCTATCTATCTATTCTATCTATCTATCTATCTATCTATCTATCTATTTTTCTATCTATTATCTTATCTATTTTTCTATCTATTATCTTATCTATCTATCTATCTATCTATCTATCTATCTATCCTCTTCACATATGCTCATATCATGCAGCTGCTGCAAGCTCCCTCAGGCTTTCACAGCTGCTCCAAGTGGTACGCTCCCCTGGTCTCAGCAGCCCACATGTACATGAAGCTCCATGGCCTGCCAGAAACAGTGTCATGGTTGAAGCAACTTGTGGGACAGCGTGATCCCAAGTCCTTCACCTCAGGAAGTCTGGACCATACAGCCCTCCTGCTGTCGGCACTGGCCCTCAGGCACCGTGATGGAGAACTGTTACCATCGTTGCTGGAAGCCTTTGCTGCAGTGGCTAAAGCTGACTCTGCCCTGGTTAGCTAGTCCACACAAGAGCGCATGATGACATCATCATCATTCGCTGCAATGGTGATAATGTGATTATGCGCTCTTGTGCACACCATTAATTTTTGTTGTATTACACCGTAACCCCCTCCCTCCCTCCTCCTTCCCCCCTCTCCTCTCTCCCATACACAGTCTCCCTCCCTCCTGCCTTTCCTCCTCCACCTTCAGTCCCTGCACCCCAGTCCTGATTCCAAACTGGCTATCTTCTATACCATTCCACGGCTGGCCACCCACAAGCTTGCCACAGTAGGTGTGGTCAACACACTGCAGGTTTTAGGGGGAAATCCGCTCCTTGTTGCTATGGCAACCAGGTTAATAGGGAAGGTTTGGCAGCTGCAAGATCACATATTTCCACAAGTGAAGGAACTCCTCTCAAGACCCCCTCCCCCCTCCACCACCTCCGCCATCACCGGGGAGATAGGCCTTGCCAGATCAGCAGTCATCCGTGACATCTGTTGTTCCAGGTACTAGATACCAGGACGTACATATAGTTTATGGTAAACCACACATAAAAAGTTCTTTTGTAGCCTCGTACCCAGTCCCACGCCCAGCTTTTCGTCGCTTGCAGTTACCATACTGCAAGCGACGAAAAGCTGGACGTGGGAATGGGAACGAGGCTATAGTTCTTTTGATAACAGTTGAATCATGGTAATCTTCTTGTTATTCCCCCCCCCCCCCCCCCCCCCCCATGCACGCACACACACACACGTACACACGCACACACATATAATTATATGCACACACACACACACACATATGCACACACACACACACACATACACATATATGCACACATACACACATTATATGCACACAAACACACACACACACATGCACACACACACACACACATGCACACACACACACACACACATACACACACACACACACACATATACACACACATACACCCACACACACTCATTCACAACACGCACACAGGCCAGAGCAGCATGGAGAGGAGATGCTCAGCCTAATTTCTGGAGTGCTATCTGAGTCACATGACCCAATCATAGTTGCCATGGTGATAGAGGGACTGGTAGCCCTCTGCCGAACAGAGGTTGGCAGAAAACCACATTATTGTAATTGATCATATTCTCTTTATAGTTCTGTCCCCTCCCTCCACTGTAAAGGTAGTTGATGTGGCTACACTGTGGGGTGTACTCGGAGGGAGGCTTGCCAGAGACAAGAGGTTGGTATCCATAAACATCACGTATCCTCATGACATCAGCATTCTATTTTGTCTCACAGGCCCCTTGTAGTTGCTGCACTTTGCACCTTGTTTGAACTCGCAGCTGACCTGGATTCTGAGAGGCATTCATACAAGGTAAACACAATATACCTCTCCCCCCTCCCCACAATATACCTCTCCCCGGATATGGATACACGTCACACCACAGACACACACACAGTCACACGTACTGCATACACACACACACACATACTCTCTCCTCACACACACACACACACACACACACACACACACATGCTCTCCTCACACACACACACACACACACACACCATATTTGCTTCCCTTGTGCACAGACCTTCAAAACTATTGCTATGAAGTACCTGTGGGAGAAACTGTTTACTCAGGCAAGTAGTTGTACGTCCCATTCCCAGACTGAGAGGTCTGGGAACGAGACCACCTGCTGTGACAATGGTACCATCTATACACTACAGGTAGTGTACTGTCCGTGGTAGATCTTTGGCCATGTTGGCACTCTTCCTGAAAGTATTGATCTCACACTCATGTCGGGTCGCTTGTTGACCATGCAAGTAAAGCACTGGACTGTGTGGGCCTAGAGTCCCTAGCCTCGTTCACAGGCCGTAGAAGTACGTAATCATGCAGTGTGGGGTGGCTAGTGTGTGTTATTTATACTGTCTGTAATGCTTATGAGTGCAATTGTTGTGGCCCCTGCTACAGCAGTTTGCACCAAACTTGCAATTTTGGAAGTCGTCATCCGTCTAAGTGCGCATGCGCACATTTCACAACAAATTCATTTAGCCCGGAATATGGCCGGTACGTCGTATGAGCCTTGTAGGACTAGCGACGTCGTATGAGCCTCGCTGTAAGCGCTAGTCCTACAAGGCTCATACGACGTACCGGCCATATTCCGGAATTTGTGGTGAAATGTGCGCATGCGCACTTAGACGGATGACGACTTCCAAAATTGCAAGTTTGATGCAAACCGCTGTATATGTTTAGTATGGCCTAGCCTCATTCCCAGGTGCTCGTAATTGGTAACCCGAGCGCCTGGGAACGAGGCTAAGTATGGCCCAGAAGGTACATATGTTGAAGTTGAGTCAAAAGTGCACCATGCATACTAGGTGGCTAGCAAGAGGGCGCACACATCTACAGGTAGTGAAGAGCAGTTCAGTTCATTAATACAGAGGAGGTTTTCATGCTGGTCTTGGGCCTGGAGATGGTGATGGCATTGCGCAAACTTATTTTTATGGGAGGGCATTTTTTTTTCCAAGCGCACCATCTCAACAGACAAACCAAGGGCTTTAGTGGGATATGAACCCAGGACTGAGCTTGAGCTGAGCGCTAGAACTCAGATGACATCTGGATTCGCAAAGGTGGAGGCTTAATTACCCACACAGATGTACACACAGCTCCCAATGGGAATGTTTACACATGCATGCTCAAAAGTACCTGCTAAGTTCATCTTAATAATATCTAGCACAATTATATTGGACTTCCTTCGACCTTCCCTGTGCAGTGTGGTATGCCATGAATTCACAAACATGAAGTTAGGGATAACAGACATCACAATAGGAAGTCAGTCATCACCTCCTATGTCACATTGTATGAAATAACATTTCCCAGAATAGGATGTTCGTATGTAAGCAATTAGTCATCACAATGCGGTAATACATACTACTGCTGTTTGAATGACTACATTTTGATGGGTTTTATTGCATAGCCGGACAGATTGTCTGGAGGTTCTGCTTTCTTAATGATATTTCACACATATCTCTTCCCAGAATGGGTACACATGTTCTGCCACTCTGAGAGCCCTCAGCAGGTTCCAGATAGAAGACTTCTTTGCGAACTTCCTTCCTGAAGAGGCAAGGATATCAAGCTGTCTGTTTGAGATCGTTCTTATGCACACTAATTCACAATCAATAAAAATAATTACCTGCTACTGTAGTGTTTGCCATAACTAGTGATAGGTCGTCAGCAAGGCTGGTGAACACTGGACTAATCTTGATCTGCAGGTTGCTGTTCAACTTGGGCTCCTATCACATGATCGGTCACATGAGTCACACAATGGATCACATGACCCTGAAGCTGCAATTCCATTGGCTGGTTGTCACTGTGTGCAGCTGCTACACTACATCCCGGATACCTCTTTCCGAGACTTTGCACTCTTCCTCACAACTCTGCTGAGTGAAGAGCTGAGAGAGGTGCAAAGGGGTGTGGTCTACTCTGCCCTGAGGCGGGCACAGATGCCGACTCAGCTGGAGAGGGCAGTCTCTGGTATTCCTGGCAAGCTGCAGAGCCTATGTGTCACCCATACTTCAAGAGATGTTGCAGCCGGACTCATTAGAGGTACCCGGTAGTATAGTCCATCCCATTCTGATTTTCTTCTTGCAAATCTCACCGACATAGTAACTACGATGTACCTTTTCCATCTGTCTTCTCTCTCTTCTCTCTCTAAATCTATCTCCCTCTCTATCTATCTACCTGTCTATCTATCTATCTATCTATCTATCTATCTATCTATCTATATATCTATCTATCCAATTATCTACCCATCTAACTATCTATCTATCTCATGTAATTCCACAATATTCATCATTTGCTAGTACCCTTTTGATCCTACTTGGTCTCTATAGAAACAAACACCAACAGAATAAGAGCTATAATGATTTCATGTCGATACAATGCACACACTGAATGTATTTTGAACAGCTGGCCCATCATGCATGGTCCACCCCATACATAGCTAGTGGACCTGAGCTGTGAGTTCATCATTGAGGGACACTTGATTCCTATCACACCTAATTCTGTAGGCACTCTGATGTCAACCTATGAGGTAGTACCCTCCACAGCCGCATCCCGGGTACCTGGCAGGCAGGCAGTGGGTGATAGGTTGCAGAGGTACTCCGCCATGTTTGAGGGTTTCCTCAGAGAGGAGGAATGAATGCAGAGCTGCTAGGCAGTGACTGGGTTGGTGTTACTCGTCTCTCCGGTGCTGGGCAGTGGAAGCATTTTATGTCCAAGTTGTGCGATGCCTACAGCCAGGTGTGGTCAGTACAGTCATGAGATAGATATTGTTGATAGCTAGATAGAGGGGGATAGATGTATAACAATTGATAGATAGATAGATATGTAGATAGATAGATAGATAGATAGATAGATAGATAGGTGGATGTATAGATACGTAATATACACACCATTATTACATATATGGGAATCATGCAGCAATTAAGGTTACAGTAAAACCTCTGATAGTGGACCTTCTGAGAGTAAGGATACAATTAGCCTCGTTCCCAGGCCGTGTGGGACACGGCCTGGGAACTAGGATACAATATAAACGACCTCTCTACAAAGGACGATTTCAAGGTCCGCAAATAATTGGTTTCCCTGTAAATTCAGGTGTTTTTCCTTCGTAGAGAGGTTGTCCTCTTCTCAGAGGTTCAAAATGTGTTAGAACTTGTGTTCTCTATTGAGAGGTTGCACTGTATACGTATGTAAGTCATGAAGGGTGTTGGAGGACCTGCCCTGTTACTGTACTGCAGGTTCGGTTGTTGGGAGGCTTGCACTGTGTCTGTCCTTGAAGAGCCAGGTGACCACATTCTGGGGCAGAAGAAGACAGAGGCCCTGGAGTGGTGGGTGACATACACACATCAGTTGCTGTACCCATTCATTACGATTATCAAGAGCGCATGATGACATCATTGTTTTTTCACGGCGTGAAAAAACAATGATGTCATCATGCGCTCTTGCGATTATTGAATATCACTTTGTGTATCTGTGATAACCCCTCAAAGGCACGGCCTAACTATGACTTGGCTAACTATAATCCCAAGGAGGAAGCCTGAGGATTATCTATGAACATCGAGAACAAGCATGATCAAAATTGGCTTCCGTTCCCAGGCCTCCGCCCAGATTTTATCTTGCAGCCATGGAGATTTTTTTGCACGGCTGAGAGATAAAATCTGGGCGATGGCCTGGGAACGAGGCTAGGTCAAAATAGCTTGTATCCTGGGGACTAGTCTGACTGGCTCAGTTGTAGTGGCTAGCTCAGCCGTTTTCTCTTTGGCATCGATATCACGGGCTGAAGAATTCTGCTTCTGTTGTTGTCAACACAACTTGTCATACTGTCATCCAACAACTAAACAGAATCAAGCTTCTCTTCGAGTTCACCTCTGGAAGGTGCACTTTGGAGGGGAATATCACTCCAATATTTCACAGGAAATAAAGTTCTTCGCATGATGTAACCCTCTGCAATCCTCTGATCTTTTTTCCCAGATTATAATAATGTGGGGTGGGGTCCAATGTTGCACTTCCAACTGGGCTTGTGGTCATGTGATTATCTCTTTTTCCACTATGGTTCCAAACTGGATAAATCTCCCTATTGCGTTACACTGAAACAGAAATCTTACCTTCTCCATGCACTTGTAGCCATAACAATTAGCTTTTAGTAATGGTGGTGGATTTGTATTTACTATGATAACACTTGCATTCCAGGTCCAGAGGTCAAGTGGTCGAGAAGCTTGGACAAGTTCTGAGGTGTATACGTACATATGGGAACCATGCACACTAAATTCTGTTACTG
>OZ007505.1:6464652-6545920 GCA_963931865.1 Axinella damicornis | reverse complement strand
AAGCACTCTCCTTATACCTGCATCATCTGTGCCATTAGCTCTGGATTCTGAGTCAACTGTCCAGCCTGACCACCCATACTCATCTGAGTGTGTGCATGTGGAGGACGAACAGCAAATGGTCCCAATTCTTTATCTCAATGTTTTCCATGCGTACCACTACCCTTCCCCGGTGGAACGGAATGGGGACGCACTCACCTGCATCATCTGCTGCATCATAGCTGGGTTACTCTGCAGCTGTTCCATTGCCTGTGTACAAACGTGGGACAGCTCTAAAAGTACCACATTGTGTGTTGCTGTGGAAATTAAGGAGGGAGTTCCACTCACTGCCTGGACATTTGGCGCCCCCATCAGACCACCCAGGGGGTTCGGACTGGGTTCACCTGGGGCAGTTGGTGCAGTTGGTGCAGTTGTTGACGTACTGTACAGATGAACAGGGAGAAGGGAGCGGGAGGAGGAGGAAGGAGGAGGGAAATGACAAGAGGAGGGAGGAAGGAGAGAGGAAGAAGGGAGGAAGGCAAGGAGGGAGGGGAAGGAAAGGAGGAAAGAGGGAGAGGAGGGAGGAAAGGAAGTAGAAATGGAGAGGGGGAGGGAGGGGGAGGAAGGGAGAAGGGAGGGGAGGGAGGAAAGGAGGGAAGAAGAAGGGATGGCGGGAGGATTGAAATGCAATGGAAGAGCCAGAGCTCTAGCCATAGTACAAGGCTAGGTACCTCACCTTGAGGGTGTTCCAGTGGAAGGCCTTCCTGTAGTTCCAGGTGTACTGGAGGAGGATGCTCCTGTCGTTCTGGGAGCTGATGACGATGATGATGAGGAGGAAGAGGCCCAGGGGTTCGGAAGTGGAGAGGTGTTTGTTGTGCCTGGAGGTGCGGCAGGACCAGGGTTGGGGGTGGCTGTGGGAGAGCGAGGGAGGCAGGGAGGAAAGGAGAGGGGAGAGGGAGGTAGGCAGGGAGGAGAGAGGAGAGAGAGGGAGGCAGAGAGGAAAGGAGAGAGAGGGAGGCAGGGAGGGAAGGAGAGAGCAGAGGGAGGTAGGCAGTGAGGAGAGAGGAGAGAGAGGGAGGAGGAGGGAAGGAGAGAGGGAAGTAGAGAGGGAGGAAGATAGGAAAGGAGAGGGAGGGAGGCAGGGAGAGAGAGGGAGAGAGGAACACATGAATGAGGGAATGGGGGGAGGAGAGGGAGAGAGGAGGTAACTTTCGACTTCCCATGAGAAACAGGTGGCATCATAGTGTTCATGGCACTTACAAGCCTGTTGTCCGAACAGTGCAGCAAATGGGTTGTTTTGTAGCTGCTGCTGAAGCTATTGGGTTGGAACCAAGCAGATCAAGACGGCGTCACCACTTTCAGCACAGACTGAAACACTCACTGATTCCTGTGCTGCATCCATCATGGGCTCCTGGATCTCCGTGTACATCCTCGCCAGGGCATTGAAGCCACCTGGAATACTCTGCAAGAGACATGCATATGCATGTGTGTGTGTGTGTGTGTGGAATGGGGGAGGGAGGGAGGAGGGGGGGGGGGGGGGGGGGGGGCACAATCGCCTTCACTGTTTTGAGTGTTAATCTTTAAGTAGGTGTACATGTAATTTGGTGTAATGGGAATCTGTTCTGCTCCCTTCAAGCTTAGTTGTACCTCAATATTAGACAGCTGTCTGTCCTGTGAGCGCATGAGCTCTCGCATGGCGGCAGGGTTCCTGGCCATCTCCATGGCCTGCCTCATCAGCTCTGGGTTATGAAGCAGGTGGGTCAACTCAGGATTACGCTAGGTGGGAGAGAGAAAAAAAATCAACTAATGTTGGGGCCAAGGGTTACATTGGTGAGGAAGGAGTTACGGTGAAAAGAGAGGGGGGTTAGGGGTTACGCTAGAGGGAAATCAGTGACAGGGGTGGCCAACAAAGGCGTGGCGTGTTCAGTTGGCTGTGCAGAGTATGCTATTATGTCACTGTTGAGAGACTATGCTGCCACTCGAATATCTGCTATAGAACACTTCCAGAAATATATCAGTGCAGTGGTTAGTCACATGATCTGTGCACATGCAGAATGGTATGCATCTTGCCTCCACCCATCTCTCTCTTTCCTTCCTCCTCCCCCTCAGCTTCCTTGCTTCCATCCTCGCTCTCTTGCTTCCATCCATCAATATTTCCCTCCATTTTCTTTCTCCCTCCCTCCCCTCCTCCCTCCCTCCCCTCCTCCCTCCCTCCCTCTCTCCCTCCCTCCTTCCACCATCTCTCCCTCCCTCCTTCCCTCCCTCCCCTCCCTCCTCTCTCCCTCCCTCCCTCCCTCCCTCCCTCCCTCCCTCCCTCCCTCACCTCCATGAGTTGTTGTATTTGTGGGTTGGAGGTCAGCATCCCCTGCAGTGCCTCTGGGTCAGCGAGGACGTTCTGCATGAGAGGGCTCTCCATGAGCTGTTGCATGAGCTCTGGGTTACTCATCAGTTGCTGGGTGGGTGGGAAAGAAACGAAAGAGAGCAGGAGGTTACTAATCACTGATAACTGTGGTCTGATTGTGAACCACAGCAAGTTGTGTGAGGTACGTCACAAACCTGTTGTGCCTGCATTAGCTGAGATTGGAGGTCACCTGAAGGAGGACTTGCTATAGAGAGTAATGGGTGAATGTCACAGTGATGACAGGTGACATCATGGTGATAAAATTGACGTACATGCACAAGAAAGGACTCACTAATAAAAACATTGCATCAGTAACCGAATTGGCCTCGGTTCCAGACCATTCCCACCACCAATATTCGATTAGCAAATACTGGCGGTAGGAATGTCCTGGGAACGAGGGAATGATGCTGAGAGTGCGCACAGCTCAGGTTCTGCAAGTAATGGAAGCTAGGCAACATGCGAGGGCTGTGTGTCTTGTATTTGCATAATTGGGGAGAGCCTGAGTGAGCCCCACATAGATGAGTTTGCTGCGAATTATATATGTTTATATCGTAGGTCGTGCCATTTCCGGCTCATATTTTATGTGTTCTTGCAATTGAGTCATGCATCAATAATTCAAACTGCCATTGCAACGTGTCGACTTGGAGCCAGGGACTGTCTGACTGAGACACAAACTATGAACGCTTCAAGCCATCTCGCACTTGGACGAACCATGAACAGTCTACTGGAGAGAGTGAGAGCAGCTCAGCAGGAGAGATTGAAAGCTGAGACAGATGAACAAAGAGACGCCAGACTGGAGAGTATGACAGCAGTTCGGTAGGAGAGATTGGCAGCTGAGATTGATGAAGATAGAGACGCCAGACTGGACAGCATGAGAAGCTCGGCAGGAGAGATTGGCAGCGGACTGCTCAAGAGAGAGAGGCCAGGCAACAGCATGATAGACAGGCACAGTGAGCACTCTGTTCAGGCAAAAATGTTGAAGTTTCATGGTCACTGAGTTCTCCACAGTGCACACCTGCAGTGAGCAATTTCACATGTTCGAAGCAAAGTGAAACTGACAGTAATGAGGATGTTTCATACGTCCTCCCGTAAATCACTTCCTGCTCTTAAGGTTACGGGATACTTGTGTGTGCGACGTGCAAAATGTATACTTAATTTTGCTAACCAAAATCTTGGGTACAAAGAGGGTGAGCAACTTGATTCTGGCGGTGGAGATGCGCTGTCACAAGGTGCAGGGCATGACGGAAGCTTTTACTGATACACTGTATAGCCGTGCAAAAACGAGCAGTTCATGATCAGTTCACCAAAAAGCCGTATTTACTGCTTTATTCGAGTGAGACAGCAGTGCTTTCAAAAAAAGCTTCCGTCATGCCCTGCACATTGTGAAAGCGCACCTCCACCGCCAGAATCAAGTTGCTCACGCTCTTCGTACCAGAGATTTTTGGTTAGCGAAATTAAGTATACATTTCCCAATACATTTCGCACGGCGCGTGCACGAGTATCCCATAACCTTGATGTGCATGCAACTGCTCCACGTCTTGCACGTCCATGCTCTTCACTCAGGCTCGCCCCCCAATGTCATGCTTTTCCACTAGTATTATGTACCTCCAAATGGGTTCATTAGAGATGGGCCGAACGGTCCAGCTTGTGATGGAGGTGGCTGCTGTGATCAGTGTGGACAGAGAGAAGCTACATGTACCTATGATCATTGCATAGTGGGCATTAAGTAGAACTATCTGCTTCTCTAAACCAGACAACAGGCAGGGGAATTCATATCTACATATTAGACTAACTGCGGCACTTTATCCTGGCATTGCAAAAATTGACCTCCCAAGTTAGGACGTCTATTCGTAAGTACACAGGTGATTCTGACCGGTTGTGGTGAAGGTGTGGCTCCGCTGGTAGTGGTCGAGGGACTGCCTGTACCTGTTGCACCAGAGGATTGTGGGGGCTGGAGGAAGGGGGAATGTGCATGAAAAATCTGGAATGATGTACCCTGATATTCTACAGGGGTTGTTGGGGCCAATTGGTTAAAGCATTCTACTATGGGCCTAGATTTCTCTTTGTCTTGTTGATCCGGGGGACCTGGGCTCTTGCCTTGCCCAAACCCTCCATTTTTCTACTATTGTGGTAAATCTCTCAGGGGCGATAAATCAAATACCTTGTTCGTGGATCTCACCACCAGGTGTACAGTGACGCCGTTCTTCACTCCTACCAATTGGGACAGATATCACAGTTAAAAGGATACTACTACTACTGGTGGATGCAAGGGGGGGGGAGTAATCAATGGGTTGTCAGAGTTGAGGCAGGTTCATCATCGGTACATGTAGCCTCGTTCCCAGGCCCCGCCCAGCTTTTTGTCAATTGCAGTACAACGAAAAGCTGGGCGGGTCCGGGGAACGAGGCAAGGTACATGTACACTTGCTCTTATCTCTTGTCAGCAGGTACATAGCATGTCTTGCATACACTCACTAATTCATCACCAGTTGGTGTATTAGCCTCGCTCCAAGGCTCTCTATCAGAGCCTTCTCAGGGTGAGGGCAAAGACCTGGGGCATGACTATGAAGGGTGAGTTTGCCTTACCGGTGAGCTGCGATGGTTACCAGTAGTGCGGTTTCCACTCGAATTATCTAAAAGAAATTATGAGGCTATAGCAAAACAGCCCTTTATGAGTAGCCTTCGTCCAAAATGGCTTGCAGAGTGTTGTGCCAGAATCAAGGGTATGGAATTCAAAGAGAATAGGGTGGCTGTGTTTGTCGTCACTGGCCGTAAAACAACTGTTATATTCCGTTCCCTTCATAAGACTGCATGGCAAGAAAGTAGTAATTCTACAGTGATCGTAGAAACGCAAGCAGCTTGGAACTTACAAAGTACTACTGTGTCAACTGTCGCTATAGCGCAGTTACCATGCCAATTAGATCGAGCAGCTATGCGACCTTGAATACAAGTGAGCTAGTAGTTTCCGTTCAGCTGTCATTGAACTCCCATGTTCTTTTGCCATGCGGAAGTACTCAGTCACGTGGTTTGTGATGTCATAGCGCGTCAATGCAGCCGCTCTATGGTCACAAGTACCCGGACGTGAGATACCTAGTCACTCACCTTGGCCCTCCAGCGTTTCCTCATCCTTGAGGATCCTGCCAGCAAAGATCAGGCACTGCTGGGACACTGGAGTGTCCCCCATCTTCTTAACAAGGAGTTCCTTCAGCTGGGGTGAAGGAGATATTGGCAATCAAACCTTGATCTTTACTTGATGCCTGTGGTACATGACAGTGTCCTACCCCACTTGGTCTGGGCACAACACACCACCATAAGCTGAATCAAGATTACAGGGCTGGGGTGATTTATACGAAAGCACACTATATCAACCCCAACACACTACAGGCTGCAGTTGAAGTACTACGTTGTACTGGTCACGTGTAGGGCATGGGCATGGGATGCGCTAGAACTGGACTCCTACTGACTATGAGTGCCCACTGGACTGTCCACATCGTCTTACCTCCTTCACAGTGCAGTCCGGCGCGACCTCCACCTCCTCTTTGAGTCGCGTGGTCTTGATGTTCAGACGAAGCTTCTCGCTCACATTCTCTTCCTCCGCCATCTTTCACTATGTGCTCAATGAGGTAATGTTCACGCCCACTAACTAGGTATGCATTTCCGGTATTGTAATGTCCGGCTGGAGGGCTAATTAGGGTCATGGATAATATCATGAGCGGCTCATGCGCTCCTGATAATATCCATGGTTAGGGTCTTTAGGGCCTCCTGCTCGGTCTAGATGCACACGCGTTCCGGTACGTATACCTAAAGTACATAATAATATTATATATAATTATCTGCATTCAATAATAAAAGACTGCATTTTTACCCCGGTATGACATGTTTCATGTTTGCGGCAATGCCCTCTGCAAAAGCTTGCTAGAATGCTAACATGGGCCTTTCCGGTTATAATTAATAGCATACTCTGTCCTCCTCTTCCTAACACAGAAGCCACCCCTCCCTGTCGCACCTGAAAAAGGAAGTACTAAAACGCCAAGCAAGTTAGGACCCACACCTTTTCCATTCACTTTTGTACTGTCTCCACCCCATCCTTTCTCACCATACAAACTCCATGTACGTAGCTAGCTACCCGCGGGTATTTCAACACAAAGTTCTTAGCTAGCTAGCACTACCTCCCTTTTATTATATCTTCCTCAGTACCAGGCTATTCACCTTCAACTTTCAGCTCAACGGTATAGCTAGTTACTACTAGTTATCCATGGTTAGCTATATATAGTGTCATGGTCGAGTTTGAATCAATTGCAAGTTGGGCCGCATGATGTAGCTATGCACTTATAGCTATCTCCCTACCAGTCCATAGCTATATTCACCTTCAACTTTCAGCTAGTTATGGTGTCATGGTCAACTTAGCTAGTTACTGCGAATCAAGTTGTGTAGCTAGCTATGATGTTCTTACGATTATGTCCTCGTCTCTTACGTATACGGTCAATCAGACACATAGCTAGCTAATAGCAAGCTAGCTAGTAGCTAGCTAGCTATCTTTATATCTCACAAGCCTTGCACTCTGACACTACTGCATCACCCACACCCCCCCTCGAGCTTTGGACCTGGAGATCATGAACGGACTGTTGCCTGCACAACTCAGATGCCAGCTACCAACACTGACTGTTTATCTTTACCACTGCTGTAGCTAGCTAGCAATCAATCACCCTTCAAGAGAGTTTTTACCTGTGGATGCTAGCTACCTAGGCTCTGGTCCTCCATGGAACATTATAAAGAGGAAACAAGATTGAAAAAAAGCACTTCCTCATATCCTCCTCTATCCTCTCATGCCCTTCTCCACCCTCTCTCTCCCCCATTCCCCACCTTGTATACACTCTAAAAAGATATTGGTTGCAAATTGAAGTATTTCTGCTAATTATAAGTTATGCTCAGTTGCCTGTCCTACAAGGGAGTAGCCCAAACTTATTACATGTGTGAGTTATTGCATTAGGTTAACGAAAGCATAGCTATCAAGCATGAAATATACAAGTAGTGTTTTCATGTAAAGAAAATACCTCACAATTTGTAAAAGTTCATAGTAAGCAACAAATCACCACTTTGAGGCCTAACTCCTACCTACATACCCAGACCTCTGCAATTCAGGTAACCACTATAAGGAGTAAAAACAACTACACACATTTTTTGCAGTGTAGGCACTTACTTACTATTCTGTATAGTGTCTCATGGGTCAACCATGGCCTGTTGCCTTCATTCATTCATCATAGTTTATTTCGTACATCTAGCCACCATGTGCAAAATACCTGGACCAACTCAACCTTGTAGCTGTGAAGTGACCAATTTAGCAGTCATTACAAATACATTTTCCCATAGTTGATTGCTATTGATTGCTGGATGTGATGCTTACAGTGTAAATAAATCATCCAATAGCTAATTATGGATGGCATGAATCATCCAAAAGTGGATGTTTGATTACAGTGTAGTAAATCATCCAATAATGAATCATCCAAAAATGGATGTTTGATTACAGTGTAATAAATCATCCATAATGAACATTATGGATGCTTGATTACAGTGTAATAAATCATCCAATAATGGATGGCATGAATCATCCAAAATGGATGTTTGATTACAGTGTGATAAATCATCCAATAATGAATTATCCAAAAATGGATATATGCTTGATTACAGTGTAATAAATCACCCAATAATGAATCATCCAAAAATGGATGTTTGATTACAGTGTAATAAATCATCCAATAATGGATGGCGTGAATCATCCAAAAATGAATGTTTGATTACAGTGTAATAAATCATCCAATAATGGATGGCATGAATCATCCGAAATTGGATGATTATTGGTTCTCTATAGAGAACAAGAAGCTAAAATCATCCAAATTTGGATGGTCTGCAATAATCATCCATTTTGGTCTAAAATCATCCATACTTGAAACCGGACTATACCTGCATAGGTCGTGACCTACCTCGACCCTTTGTCACGAAATTAAAAATCGCGAAAACTTTCTAAGACTGGAACCGCGAAAATTTCCCGCTATACGGTATGATGAATATGTTCATATTATAACTCCTATAATTATGAAAACATAATTAGACTTTTGACAATGAACTCTAGCTTGAAATGAGCTATAGCTACCATAAGTGTGTTGATGGATGGACAGTGGTGGCTTGATACTAGTACAGGACGTATGCAGTTACTACTGCTACCAACTGGTGTTGTTTTAGTTAACTAACAGTGCTTTTTTGGACCAAGTTTAATAGGTATGCTAAAATCAAGATCCTCAAGGCTCTCTTTTAGCAGGCCCTGCCTGGATCATAGGGTAGTCTCGCGGGGCCAGACTACCCATAGGGTTTATGCGCTCTTGGCAATACGCAGTTCAAGTGCAATGGTCAATGCAGTGCGGTAGGCATTCCACGTGGTTGTAATCCGTCGACGATGATCAGCTAACAGCCTCACACATCGATACTTACTTTAGCCAATCTTCTTTGCGTCTGGGAACGTGTCCGGAATGCGTAGAGATGCTGCGAGAGCGCTACCTGATCTAAAAAGAACTCCTAAAAAAAATTTTCCGCGCTTCGCGCGGACTGATCGCCGTTTTGCCGCTCTGCGCACAAGCCTTCGGCGCAGCGATGTGCTATGTGCCCCTCCAATGTTCCTTGCGGCCAGTGGGTCTGGGTCTATGCCTGCTGGTACGCAGCCTTGTTCCCAAGCCAGAGACGGGCCTGGGAACGAGGCTGACCGGTTCACTAGGTTAGCCGCCTGCTGCCTGGTTGCTCTGGCACTACCCACTGTGCATGTAGCGCCATAGATAAGGGACTATATTATCTATGGTAGCATGCGACTTCCCGACGTGACCCCAACAAACGGCGTGCGCGCGGACTCGAGTACTCTCGGCCGACGCCGCGCCGATCGTTCCCACGTCGGTAGAAAGTACAGTACGCCCGCTTTTACCAAGGATACTTGATTACTTTACTTTGATTAGTAATCAACAAGTATCCTGGCTTTTACCATGGATAATAGAGCACGGAACTGTTATCCATGCTTTTTACGTACGCGCATACAGCCTTAGATCGATGACCTTCGCATAGCGCGTGTCAGTAAAAGCATAGATAATAGAGACGTATGTCTCTATTAGCCTCGTTCCCAGTCCCACGCCCAGCTTTCCGTCGCTGCTTAGTACGATAAAGCCCGCTTTACCGTACTAAGCAGCGACGGAAAGCTGGGCGAACGAGGCTATGTCTCTATATAAAAAGGCGGACGAGGGGCGCGCGCCGGGCACGTGCATGTTGTCGACATGTCATGAATACACGTATCGCGTAGTATAATACAGCCATTCAGTTTCTCTTGACTATTAGTATAGACAGTGGAAATACGAGTTGAGTCATGGCTTTCACACGCGGAGAACTCTACGCTGCGAAACACGACGGCTTCCACAAGCGCGTCCCTCCAGCGCATACTGGTGACAATTGGATTGCTACTGCACACAAGATTGGCGGCGGAGGATGGACAGTCTTCAAGTTCCTGTTCATGGGTCCTGATTCTCTTCTGTACGCTGTTCCAGCAGACGGATCCGGCTTCTTCAGAGCCCCACCTCCATCGCATGCTGGTGAACAGTGGCTGGCTAGTGCTACTAAGATCGGCGGTGGGGGCTGGACCGACTTCAAGTTCCTGTTTATGGGTCCTGATTATAATTTGTATGCTGTTAAGGCAGATAACTCGGGCTTTCTCAGAGGCCCCCCTCCATCACATGCTGGTGACAATTGGACTGCTCGTGCTACTAAAATTGGCGGTGGGGGATGGACCGACTTTGGGTTCCTATTTTGCGGTCCCGAGGGCCACCTCTATGCTGCTAAAGCAGACGGATTTTTGAAAGCCCCCCCTCCATCGCATGCTGGTGACAATTGGACTGCTCGTGCGACTAAGATTGGCGGTGGGGGATGGACCAGCTTCAAGTTCCTGTTTTTTGGTCCTGAGGGCAACCTCTATGCTGCTAAACCGGATGCACTTCTCAAAGGCCCTGCTCCAACACATCCTGGTGACAATTGGAGTGCTCGTGCGAATAAGATTGGCGGTGGGGGATGGACCGACTTCGGGTTCCTGTTTTGAGGACTGCTTTTCATAGTCTAGAATTGCAAATGTATGTGGCCAGCTAGTATTAACACAAAAAGACTGATTAGGCAGACTACACATTGCTGTAATTGTGTTTTGTTGAGGATGTTTAGTGAAATTGAACTTTTGTTTGAAGGGCTCAGAACCAGAGTGGCCTAACCCACAAAAATTGAATTAGCCCCCTAAACTTGAGAATACTGTTAAACACATTTTAATCAAGTTTAGGGGGGCTAATTCAATTTTTGTGGGTTAGGCCACTCTGGTTATCAGTGAACACAGGCACAGAATTTTCACACTAAATGTAGGGCTTGCTTAGCCTCGTTCCCAGTTCCACACTCAGCTTCCATTTCCAGGCCTTCTCTCACCCAAGAATTTGTTGCTTGCAGTACAAGTGACAAACACTGGGGTGAGGCGGCCCTGGGAACGAGCCTCCGACGAGGCTAGCTTTCGTCACTTGCAGTACACCCCGCTTTTCTGCACTGCAAGTGATGATGAAAAGTTAGGTGTGGGACTGGGGACGAGGCTAGGACTTTCTAATTAAGTACACATGTTGAAGTGATATAATCAGGATTGCTCATACAATGGTAGTGAATTGAATGACTGGATGGGCTTCTACATCACATACAAT
Organism: Axinella damicornis; assembly: GCA_963931865.1. Lineage (NCBI taxonomy): Eukaryota > Metazoa > Porifera > Demospongiae > Axinellida > Axinellidae > Axinella > Axinella damicornis. The sequence continues at coordinate 6,534,793 of OZ007505.1, read as the reverse complement.
ACAGATGACAGTTGCTGGCCACAGTGCTATCGACTATGATGTGATGGTTAGGTTTGTAATTATCTCATCACTGTACTCTGAGCATTTTGCCTTGCCCCCGAGGTCTCCAGTCAACACCTATAGTGTCACAAAAAAGAAGACGAAAAAGCAAAGATAAAGAGACAAGAGTTGCTACATATATACACGCTGGGAATTTACTTATACTGCTGATATTACAGCTGTAGTCATGTGTGACAAGATCTTATCCATGCACGGTCTAGGTAAACTTCCCATACCTGTGGGTTTGGAAGGCTGGGAAGATTGTCATTGGCAAATTATCATCTTACAAAGGAGATTATTACAAGTGACCTTTGGAACAGAAGGTGCAATTTGTAGTGGGTGGGGCTGTGCACATGATCATCGTGACATGTACACATGCATCACAAGACAGGTTAGCTTCTGATGCATGGCATGCTAGTGCAGCTGGTCATGGTCATGGGTGAGGCAGCCAATTTCTCCCACCCTTCTCAACCCAGGGTGTGAGCACTGGAGTTGCAAGTTGAGAGTATAATATTAATATTACAAGTTACATCAGGTGGAAGCTTAAGCTTCCACTATACATAACCAAGGTGTCTCCAGCTGACCAAGACTTTTCAGGGTTGATATAATATAAGGTTGGGCATGCACAGTTGCCAATGTGGCTTGGTATCTCCATGCTGAGTGCATAGATAAGCACGCTTAGGACTGCATAGATAAAGCATGCTTAGCTGTGGAATATCATAGCAGGTGAAGAGGGCGAAGCGGTACATGCGGATTCTAGTATAGTGACACTCTAGTGTGGATTATAGAACATAGCAATACTGCAATCTGATTGGTTAAGAGGGTGTCACTATATAAGAGAAAGTGTGTGTGCAGAGTTCAGCGTAGGTTGATTTACACTGTGCACAATATAGGCCTTTTGGCAGATTATTAAGTTATATTATGCTCCTACGCTCACCACAGCTGCTACCATGCTCCACCTATTGTGCTATTGTGTTCCAAATGAATATTGTGGTCCAAATGGCATGCTATATATACTGTATTTGAAGGTGACCTTAAAGAACAATAGCAAACTATAGAAGACTACACAAATCCCAGTTCATCAAATTACACACTAACAATCCCTTTGCCGGATCTTCTGTGCAGGGACCATAATACAGCTAGTTAGACTACAGCCTTGAGTGATTTATGGGAAATACCAAGACAGGCTGATGACTTAGACCAGAAGTAGCAGAGTGGTCACATGTCTATTATATTGAGGCATCAGACTTCCCATAAACCAGGAAAGGATTCTGAAAATTGAATTAGAATGTGCTGAAGCCATGGTCAAATTTCCCTTATCAAACCATAAGGCCAATGGTATTCACACCTGTGGAAATCAGAGGGAAACACCAAGTAGAATTAAACTGCCTAACAGTGCATCAAGGCTGAAACTCGGAATCCGCTCCATCCACTTCCTGCTGCAAAGAATATCAGTTGCAATACAACGCACATTGCTTTTGTCGGGACCTTGAGCCCATCTTAAACAATGCAATCAGATGTCTTACTCTTGGAATGCTCACAGTCAAAAAATGGTGGTTTGCGACATGATCAAATGTAAAGGAAGAGTGGTCAAACGCTGCTGCTAAAAGTTATAGAGTCAGTGTTCCGTTGTGACTATAGCGACACTGCTTAAGTGCAAAAATGCTGTGAAGTGTTGCCTACAGTTGCATGTCCCTGTTGGTGCCACTGTCACTGTGTATCAATTCCTCCACCAACGATTGTCAACCTCAGCCCCATGCATCCAGCCTCTCTGATATCCCCAGTGCCACCTTGTGCTGGTTATCAAAGTCTTGCTTCCAAACGGCTCACTGTACTATAATACAATGCTACAAGCATCCTTCCCAAATTGAATTATGACCTAGTGTAGGTTCCAGAAACCTGGCTCTCTGAAAACGTCACTGACAATGAGCTTTTGCTACTCAACTAACAGGTACATAGACTGCATGGGGGTAGCATTGTTCTGTGGTATGTTGCAAGGCGGCCAACACAATTACATAATTGAGAATCTACATCTGCATCAGTTGCAACAAGAGCGCATATAAGTAGGTCGCGCAGAGTACTCCGGGGGGCGGGACCTACTTATGCGCTCTTGGTTGCAAGTACATTCGTATTCCCATGATTTTATCATTCTCTGTTTTTTGAAAGATTGTGTGTTGATATTGATATCTTTATGTTTCAGTTTGCAGTCTCTTTTGTATTTGCATGTTTTTTGTTTTTTTGAAAGAGTGTGAGTTCATATGTTCATGTTTCAGTTAACAGTCTCTTGTGTATTTGCATGTTTTTGCTTTTGTGAGTGTGTTGATATCTTCATGTTTCAGCTTACAGTCTCTTCTCTTCGTCACTAGGCCTATATACTGCCGCTGGAGGTGATGGAGTTTGCACCTCCTGCAGTATGAGTGGGTGCCACGAAGTCGAGGAACTCTTCACCAAGAAAGTTGCTAAGCGATAACTCATGCACAATTCCGGGGACCTCGGCTCTTCCATGGTACAACAGAAACAGACCTGTCCCTAGGCCCGCTCCACTTTACTTCACTTGGTTCAAAGGTCAAGTATGCGGCTAAGAAATCAAATCACAGCTGGAGAGGGCATGGGGATGAGGCTACAGTGTTGCTATATGCTGCTACTGTAGGTATTAACTAATCACATCACCAGTCATGTCACTATTATGAAGCAGTACCGTCATGAAAAGAGTTGAATGTGAACTATTACAACACACACAGGCCTAGTGCAGTCAATGGGCAATTTCTCTCAGTCCTCTCACCTTATAGGGCCTCCACCATTTCTGACCAGCAGAAAAGGGGGAGAGTGGATTTCAGCGCTAGCATGGCTGCATCTGGGCTTGGCTGTAGAAAGCTTAGTTAGCACTGGGTGGGCCATTTCTCTCCTCCTTTGCACAAATGGGCTAGAAAACAGTCATCTGGCCATGTAGGGCCTCCATTTCTGGTAGTGAAGCTCTGTACAGGCAGTCTAGAGTCATGAATCTGCACAGGATGGCTATACAAAGCCTACAACCACATTAATTTTGTCTGGAATTCCCCTCAGGAGTACAGCACACCACAGTGTAATGACAACTACCCACCTGACCTGACCTGACCTGACCTGACCTGAGGTGACCTGTAGCATTGTAAAACTCCCCACTTTCAATGTATAATTTAGTATAACCACACAAGGCAAAAAATGACCCTTCTGTTTCGGGGTGACCATCAATGCATTCAAGCTAAGAGCGCATGAAGATGATGTCATCATGCACTCATCCCATGAAACCATGCTGGTAGCTAGTAATTTCGGATGAAAAGGCAGTGGTTGATGTGTACCTTTCCATCTTTGATGGTCTTGAAGACTGCTGCCTCGATGGAGTCAGCATGCTCTGTCAGTTTCAGGTGTCTCAGCATCATCACGGCACTCAGCAGCAGGGCGGTCGGGTTGGCTCGGTCCTGGCCAGCAATGTCTGGGGCTGTCCCATGAACCTGTGTGTGTGTGTGTGTGTGTGTGTGTGTGTGTGCGTGTGCATGTGTGTGATGTGTTCAATAAGGTTTCTCTCACACTAGCCTCGTTCCCAGGCCCTTGCCGTCTCGGCCCTGGGAACCTGACAACTGTCGGGTCCTTTTATCTTGTAAGGAAGGGGAGTGTTTGCAACTTTGTATGTATTCGTGTATGTATCATGCAGTTAAACAGCGGATTTCCCAAGCAGTCATCAAAATGTGGAAGAGGGGGGAACTCACAGCTTCAAAGATGGCAACACCATTGGCACCAATGTTCCCACTGGGGGTGAGTCCGAGCCCTCCTACGAGCCCTGCACACAGGTCACTGAGGATGTCCCCATAGAGATTGGGCATCACAAGAACATCGAACCTTGAGGGGTTCTTCACCAGCTAAAGAGAGTATTGCACAGCGGTTTTCAATGTTCCAAAGCACCAGATATGAATATGATTAACCATACATACATGTAGGCAAGCAGTATCAAGATACATGTTGTTGTACTCGATGTCTGGGTAGCGCTTAGCCACCCCGTCACAGCAGGAGAGGAAGAGTCCGTCTGCCCGACGCATGATGTTGGACTTGTGCACAGCAGTGACTGCCTTTCTGCCGGTGGATTGGGCATACTCGAAGGCAAACTCAGCCACCCTCATTGATGCCTTTTGTGTGATGAGCTTGATGCTCTGAACTACTCCATCCACTACCTGTGCGTGTGTGTGTGTGCATGTGTGTGTGTGTGCACGTATGTGTGTGCGCATGTGCGTGTGTGTGTGTGCGTATGTGCGTGTGTGCACGTATGTGTGTGCGTATGTGTGTGCGCATGTGCGTGTGTGCACGTATGTGTGTGTGTGTGTGTGTGTGTGTGAGTGCAAGTGTGGTGTAAATGGGTGCACAGGAAGAAGGGGCAAGAATTTCACAAGTGGCTACAGTATTATCTCAATGATGACCATGGTCTCGGCCCCATACCCAAACCAACACCAGTGCAGAGCACTTCTGATACTGGAAGCGATCCACGCTGGGGTTGGTTTGGGTCTGGGGCCAAGACTAACATCACCTAGCCTCGTTCCCAGGGCTTCCACACCTCCAGCTTTGATCGCTTGCAGTATGCTGCAAGTGATCAAAAGCTGGAGGTGTGGAAGGCCTGGGAACGAGGCTAAACATCACCCACACTGCACACGCACCCCACACACGGCTACACATGCACAGACCTCGTGCTCAATGCCACTGTACTCCCCCTCCGTATTCTCCCTGATGGTCACCAGGTCCACATTGTCATAGCCTGTGTTGTAGCCCTCCATGGATCGACATGGACGCACATTGGCATACAAGCTGAACACCCTGCAACAACAATGTCAAGAAGATGTTTTTCATCCTCTCACACAGCCTGGGCTAACGGTACCTTCGTAGTGTGAGATTGAGAGAGACGGCTCCTTTCCCAATCTGAGTCTCCAGTGGGCCTGTAACAGCGGGTCAAGAAGTGTTAAAGCATTAACATGCCTGCAGCTTGCACTACTCTCCATCCAGTGTGGGGCTTGCTCAAACAGAAACAGGACAAGCCATGATTGGAGGGACATACCCTTCAGTCCGATCTTATTCCTCTCCATGGACTGGAGGACCTCCTCTGGCACAGTCACCCTCCCATCCGCTGTTTTCACCGGCTTTACACTCACCGACTCCCATGTCACTGGAACCTGGGACAACACACACAGACACACACACACCTCGGTCATCCGTTCATACTAATGCCATATCATACCAACTCAAGTTTAAGTATTTGTTCGGGTGGACTGATCCAAAGTTTGCAGGTGCATTGCAAAAAGAGCACACAAGATAGGAAACAACAGTATCTGCAGCAAACAGAGACCTCCATAAACAAAAAGATTGTTAGCTACAAATGGGAAGCAGTTACTCTTCATTCTTGGTATGAAGTAGTTATATAATTTGCGGTGAGACTGCACGAAATGATCACCTGACTATTCCTATCACTACCTACCAACTCCGTTTGGGAGGCCTTCTGGCTGCTAATCTCGGTACGTACCGAGATTAGAGACTAGGTAGGTTGGGTCTGGGACGTATACGTCCCAGACCCAACCTAACTAGTCTCGGTACCAGACTCTTCGCGCACGAAGACTCTTCGCCGTGCGCGAAGAGTCTGGTACCGAGACTACAACCTACCCCAGTACGGATTGCTTTTAGTACTGAAAGTGATATACACACTGGATGAAAGGTCTGGGAGCGAGACTAGGCTTGAGCAACATAACTAACTTGGTATGGCCCCAGATCCATATCTTGTGGGGCATGCAACCGAAGTTAGCATAATTATACGATTTCTGCAGGCAATTGACAATGCAATCAAGGCCAACTGTAGTCCAACACTATTCTCCTGACCTGTGCAGCTGCAAACACTTTGACCACCGCTGCAGAGATCTCTGGACCAATTCCATCTCCCTCTATCAGAGTCACACACTGCTGACTCAGTGAGAAAACAATACAACTATTTCTCATCCAGTGCTGCATGGACTTCAACATAATCTGTGCACTTCCTGTACCTTTGTGCTGTTGGCTCTGACTCCCAAACGAAGCAGAGTAGCCGCTATCCTTCTCACTGGTGAATGGAACATTATTTCCCCATGGGCAGCTGCTGCATCTGTGCATGAGTGGGAGTATAATGGTATGTGAGGGCGCGCTTTTAATGGAAAAATGACTTGGAAGGCTGGCTGCATGGGCTGCCAGTATAGAGACTACAGTACTACTAGTATAAGTGCACTGTACTGTGATGGCCGGTGGTGGAGGGGAGCAGTTGTTGCAGTGCTTTAGAGAGAGCTCGAGCAATATCCTAATGCTGTCTGAGATTCAGCAGTGGTGGAGAGAGAGGGGCAGTGGGGAGGAGCAACTTCAGGTAAGTAGCTAGACATGTTTGTACTCTCTGACACCACTGTATCTGCAGCCTATGTCTTTGCTGCAGGAGTTGCTCCAAGAGCAGGTGGAGAATGGGACAGTGGGCTGCAGAGTGCTGACTGTTGGAGGGTCCCAGTACACTGTGCACTGGCTGAAAGAACAGCGAGGTATGTCTGCAATGTATCACAGCGCACCAATGATGAAGATCACACTTGTAGGATGTGCACCATTACTACTGATAATACTGCAGTGTCGTAGCAGTTTGGCCATTGAACACATACCTAAATCCTGTATCACAACTCTTTGGTAATGTACTGTGTGTTGTATAATAGTCATTGTCTTATTCCCTGAAAGCTGCAGGCTTGTCATCCACTCCTCCATGCTCTCCCTCACAACCTCAAAAGGTGACTGAGAATAGTTATCTTGGTAGCCTCGTTCCCAGGCCTCCCACGCAGCCTGGGAATGAGGCTATTATCTGGGATGCTGTTCTGTCTTGACTAGTGCTCTAACACTGTGCAGGGAGCCACACCTATGAGCAGCTCATTGAGAGAGAGGTTGAAACGAAGCAGGCCGAGATTTGTGTCACCCCTTCTAAGCAGTGCGAAGAAGCCACGCCTGACCGTAGCAGCATCAGTGAGACCACCAGTGGGCAAGCTGGACTTTGCAGACTGTGACCATAGCTTAAGTGATGTTACAGAAGAGCTGAAGGGGCAGAGAATGAAGAGAATCTGTCGTGGTAGTCCGGAAGATGGTTCTGACTGCACAGAAAGAATTAGTAGCATGACTGCTGAAGACTTTAGAGTGTGCAGTGGTGAGGGCAGTGGAGTGTGCAGCGGCGAGGGCAGTGGAGTGTGCAGCGGCGAGGGCAGTGGAGTGTGCAGCGGCGAGGGCAGTGGAGTGTGCAGCGGCGAGGGCAGTGGAGTGTGCAGTGGTGAGGGCAGTGGAGTGTGCAGCAGCGAGGGCAGGGGCAGAGTGTGCAGCAGTGAGGGCAGTGGAGTGTGCAGCGGCGAGGGCAGGGGCAGAGTGTGCAGTGGTGAGGGCAGTAAAGTGTGCAGTGGCGAGGGCAGTGGAGTGTGCAGTGGTGAGGGCAGTGAAGTGTGCAGCGGCGAGGGCAGTGGAGTGTGCAGCGGTGAGGGCAGTGGAGTGCTGCTGGTTGCAGAGAAGGCCTCTCTGGAGCGTCAGTTGAGAGAGGAGGAGGAGAGACTGAGGAAGCTCAGAATGGTGAAGATGTACCGCACTAAGGTACCTGTGCTGATCCCAGTATCAATGACAGTGCACAGCAAGCTTCGTAATTATTGTACACTGCTAATCAGCCTCAAACCCAAATGATTTTATGCAAGGGCCTAGGAATAAAGATAACTGTCGACCTGCCAACCTCTGACTCTGGCTTTGAGTGGGGTTTTAGTTTGGTCTAGAGTACAAAATAATTGCTGGTCACCAGTCACCCTAGAAGCATTTTTGGACAATGTCTGAGCATAATAATGTTTGATCAAAATCTTGCTGTGACCAACCAAATTTGTACTCTGGGTTTTGGACCACGTGTGTCCAGGCCACATGTGAATAGGGAAAAGCCCTACTCCTGTGTGGCCTGGTAACGAGGCTAGTCAAGTGAGTGCACAGAGTGAGTGTCACTCCTAAAGTGTTGGCAGGCCTGCTATATAGTCTCGCGTTGGCAGGCCTGCTGCTATGTAGTTCCGTGTGCCCATTCTGCACTGAGGGAAAGGGTCTGGACATGGCCATAGAGCAGCTCATGAGTCAATACACTTCTCGCTCAGCTCCCTTCTGATGCTTCAAGTTTACTCTCCACTCACACTCAAGTTTTGCCATTAATCACATCAGGTAGCATGTGACTTAATACTGCGCTGTGATTGGTACACACTCCACAGTGCGGGGCAACAAACTGCTCTATGGCCACGTCCCCACGGGTCTGACCATGCACGGCTAGGCCTGCTTCTGGTCACGTTAACGTTAGGAACTACATCTTTCCTGGTTTGAAATGTCTGGGTATGGGGCTGCAGTAAGGGTGTGGTGGACTGACAGTTCTGATTGACCTCTCCTCCCCCAGAATGACCTTGGCCAGCTGGATACTTTGATCCACAAGTGGCGAGAAGCAGCTCAAGAGGCAGCTGAAACACTCCTTGCTAGCTCCACCCTCCAGCCCCGCCCCTCCATGGCTCAACTGCTGGACTACCTGCACATTGACCACACCATCATCCACTACTCAACTGAAGACGAAGCATTTTATTGACTCTGCCATTCCATATAATTATTATGGCCATGCACAATACAACAGCCCCGCCTATTAAAAATTCATTGATTACTGCGTTTCCTAGCAACCAGTATAAAAAAATCACTGCACGATCGAGAAACGATGGATGCTGGCGACAAAGAAGAGAAGAAGGATTCCGAAGGAGCGGGGGCTGAGGTTGGCAAGTCGACTGTGAAGTGCGACAAACCTAAGTGCAAGAAGAAGAAAAGGTAGCTAGCTATAGCTATATAGCTATATAGTCTCATTCCCGGCAGCGCAGTGCTAGAACGTTGTATGTGATCACGTATGTCATTCTCTGTACTGCTTGCAGAGAGCAGCTCACCATTAATTTGACCAACTGCAAGTATGACAGTGGTGAGTACATGAAGTCTCAGCAGCTATAAGGATTTGAGATGAAGTTCAGTTTAGTAATGCAACCCCCCCCCCCCCCCCCCCAACACACACACACACACACACACTCACACACACACACTCCAGTCCGGCGTGTTGGCCGTCGGTTTGGTCTTCGTCCAGTGGGGGACGAGGAGGAGTGGACTATCTACTGGACAGACACCTCCGTGGTGTTGGAGAGCATCATGGGTATGAGGAGATACCAGGTAGGCTGTGCTCACACTCACTAGCTAGTTCTGTAGGCTCTTCTCCCCTCCCTCTCTGAGGTGGCTACTGTCACTTTCAACGTGCAACAACAAAGTGAAGGCCAAAGAAAGTGGCCAAAGTTGAATGCAATTTCGAAACGTTATGATAAGCCTTCATATATGACCCTCTGATCCTTTCAGACATACTAGTATTGTGCATTAATTTTAGAGAACCACTCTTCTTTGCTAATATTTATCCATTATTGCACAGGCCTACAGGCTTAAAGTGATATCGGATAATCAATCATCCGTAGTTGGATGACTTTTGACATTATTGACAAAACATCCAATATTGGATGAGGGTCTATTGTAGTCCAACTTTACCTCTTCACGCACACACACATACACACACACATGCACACACTCACACACGTGCACACACTCACACACACACATACACAGAAAATCAATCACTTCCAGGGCATGATAGAGATCTGTCGGAAGGACCTGCTAGCTCGGAACATGAACCGTATGTTCAAGCTCTTCCCGAAGGACTACAACTGCTTCCCACGGACATGGTGCCTCCCTGCAGAGTGAGTGCATGTATTCTGACGTGTATTTATATGCTATAAAGCAGCAGTTGTACCAAAAGGATATTACCTCTTCGTTGAATGTGGTCTCTCGGTAGCCTCGTACCCAGTCCCACGCCCAGCTTTTCGTCGCTGCTTAGTACGGTAAAGCGGGGAGGGCCTGGTACATTTCCTCACGTGAGCATGACGTAATTGAAAAACCGCAAAATTTTCAGAACGAAGACGCTACGTTTTGCGCGTTATTCAGCCATCTACACGTTCAACGCTCGGTGAGTATGACAGTCGCCCCCCGCTAGCTAGATACGTGTGGTGTGTTACCTGGTACCTTCGTTCTACTTGCTGTTCTGAGGCAAGGGGGTGACACTCCCATTGACGCCGTAGTCAGAGCTGCGACCGGGGTCAAGAAATCTTGACCGTCATTTTTGCTGCTTGACCGCTTGACCACATCGCAAAAAGACTCTTGACTGTTTGACTGCGCTGTATTTCAGCCGTTGACCGCTTGACCGCCGATAGTATACGGAAGAATGCGTAGCGACTGCAGCCTTTCCTTAGTATACGGGGTCAAGATTCGCTGATAAGCCCGGTCGCAGCTCTGACTACAGCGTGTATGGGAGTGTCACCCCCTTGTGAGGCCCACTACGCCCACGTTCAACTTCCGGTCTTTCTACCCGTACCCCTTTCTACCCTTGACGTCACTCACGTGAGGAAATGTACCAGGCCCTCCCCGCTTTACCGTACTAAGCAGCGACGAAAAGCTGGGCGTGGGACTGGGAACGAGGCTAGTCTCTCGGGGGTTGTGAATAATTTACTCTAAGGGTGCAATGACATATACATGCAAACACCTGCCCTGCTCCCCCAGAAATGGAGACTTCCAGGCCTACTGCAGAGCAAAGAACAAAACATTCATAGCAAAGCCAGAGAGTGGGTCGCAGGGAAAGGGCATCTTCGTATTCAGAAACCATAAGGTCAGTTGCTCATTGAGAGATGGCTAACATACCCATTGAGATGGAGAGTGTTGTATCACGGTTTCTTCTATGTACAGGATATTAAACCTGGGGAACATGCAGTGGTTCAGACATACATTTCAAAGGTGACTATCTCAGCTCACTCACTGCCTCTATCTCTGCAACTTTTGATACTTGTGTTTCTGTATGAATATGCTCAGTCTTGCCACTGTCATGGTAGCGAGCCCTCTCCGGTATTGTATCAGAGACTCTCACATCTGTTAACTTTCAATAAATCGCTTGATGAGAAGATGGATAAGTGAGAGCCTTGAGATACAGGACTGTATTCCCTCCTCCATTTCTGACTCCTTCATTCCTATGTTTTTTTGATAGCACATTAATTACTATCAGGTCTGTTATTAGAAGGGCACCGTTAGCCTCATTCCCAGGCCCAAGACGGGAACGAGGCTAGGGTACCGTATACTAGAAGCAGCAGTAAAAGTGCAAGTTTAGTGCATAATGATATACTGTCGATTCTAATGCCTTCCTTCTCAGCCGTTCATCTTGGATGGGTTCAAGTTTGATCTGCGTATCTATGTGCTGGTGACCTCTTGTGACCCCCTGAGAGTGTATGTTTACAAGGACGGCCTGGCCCGCCTTGCTACCGTGAAGTACCACGACCCGACCCACGGCAACATGGTGAGCAACATTGGAGGAGAGGGGCTCACTCGGTCCTGTGCATGTAGCATGAATGCAGATCCTGTATATAGAAACTCAGTGTTTCCCTGCAAAAGGGGGTAGAGCCTATTTTATCCTTTGATGTGGTCATTGGAATGCATTAAATTCTTTGATCTGGTCAATTTCGTACTTCCCCCCCCCCCCCCTTTCCTGTCAGTTTTGGGGGAAACATTGGAAACTGCCTTGCTTTTCTCTTTCTCCACCACCCACTCGCATCACCTTCCCCACCTCCCACTCACCCCCACTCACCCCCCACACACATCACTTCCCCCCACCCCAACAGAGTGATGTGTACATGCACCTAACCAACTACTCCATCAATAAACACAGCAAGGATTTTGTCCGTGACGATGATGCAGGCAGCAAGAGGAGGATCACCACCGTGAACAGATGGTTCGAGGACAATGGCTACGATGTGAAGAAGCTGTGGCATGACATTGAAGTCAGTTGCATCAATATCAGATTAATGTGTGACCAAGCTGGGTTTATCACTCCATGATTAATTGACTGTTCTAGAGAATGATAATACCTCTCCCTCTGTGTAAAGATGTTTAAATACTCCTTCCTCCCCTATCTCCCCTCCCAGGATGTGATCATCAAGACACTCATAGCAGCACATCCTATTTTGTGCCACAACTACCGATCCTGCTTCCCGAACCACACCCGTGGCAGTGCCTGCTTCGAGATCCTTGGATTTGACGTCTTGCTTGACCGCAAGCTGAAACCATGGCTCCTCGAGGTGGGGGACTGTGATGAAGTGATGATATACAAATTGCTCTATGGATATTAGGCTAGGAAAGTGTGTGTGTGTGTGTCTCCACCCGGCTTTCCACTGACCATGATTCTCATGGTTGTAAACCGAATCGGGGCACAGAAACTTGTTCTGATCCTCTTTGGGGCCGGGGTCTGTTTATGCACTATTGAGGTATCACTTTCCAGCGGGTTTTCTTCCTCACTCTCTTTGGTATGCCCATCAAAGTACATGAATCTGTGTTGTCACCCACTAAGAACCATCGCACAATTGACTAAATGTGCATTACTAGTACATTGTGTGATGTTGAAGGGCAATGTACCATCAAACTACCCCACTGCAGGTGAATCGCTCCCCGAGCTTCCACACAGATGCACCCCTGGACAAGGAGCTCAAGGAAGGGCTACTGCTCGACACCTTCAACCTGATTGACCTCTATGCCAATGACAAGCGGAAATGTTTGGAAGAGGACAAGCGCAAGGTCATGGAACGCCTGCTGAGACAGCAATCAAAAGATTTGCGTCAAGCAGAGGGTGACATACGAGCCAAATATGAAGCCCATCTGGAGACATACGAAAAGACACATATGGGAGGGTTCCGACGAATCTATCCCAACGAGGAGAAAGCCTACTATGCCAAGTTCTTTGATCAAAGCACATCATTGTGCACAGAGACAGCTGCCTCACGAGCACGTTCTGAGCTCTCCAAGCAACAGCGGGAGGTAATAGAGGCCAAACTGAAAGAGACGGAGCAGTACAGGAGAAAACTGGGCCCCTCCTCTGTGGCTGCAGCCACCGGGGATAAAGGCGAGGACAGTAAGAACGATGGGTGGAGGGCAGAGAGCCCCCCACGGGAGAGGAAGCAAAGCAGTGGTGTCACAGTTAGGAGGAGAGCAATGTCCTTCAGACTGCCTTCCTACAGTGCCACACAGAGGAAGCAAGAACTGCAGAAGAAAACTGACCAGCAGGTATACATAGTCATTTGTGTATCTCAGCAAAAAAATGTGTACTAATGAATGCAAGGCTGGCCTGCTCAGTTTCGCTGTGTTCTCCAACCCTTGTAGTCCATAGTGCCATATGGTGAGGGTGTATCTCCCCAAGTCATCCGTGATGAGGAAGAGCTACAGCGTCTGGCAGGGTTGCAGTTGAGGGACAGCCTTGTGCGGGGGTTGGGTGTCTCTGAGCAGCTCCAGGTTGTGTTAGAGACTTCCGAAAGACCTGGCTCCTCCGCTGCTCCGGCCAAGCCTCAGTTCTTCACACATACTGTGTACCATGACTCAGGAATAGAAGTCTCCTACAGCCGCACCTCCCTGCCCTCTGACCAGGGTTCCCACCCCCCACCTGACCCACACACCACCCTTACCACACCCCTGCACACCCTCCCAGGGGCCGCAAGGCTTCTTCCCATACGGTCGCATGTCAGAAGTACAAACTACCTCGGATCCCATACATTTGGCATCAGGCACACACACGGATATAACAGGTATGGTATAGGGTTACATCCATGCAATATCACTCAATTGAATCTATCTATCTATCTATCTATCTATCTATCTATCTATCGCCAGCTATTTTTTATTTCTTCGAAAATTGTTTCTTTCCACAGACCTGAGTTGGCACATCACATGGTTCAACCTCATGTGGGCCTCCCCACATTTACGTCCCCGGTTTATCACCTCACCCACCCTCCGAGGCCTCCCCCTCCCCCCAAACTGCTGGGGCTGTCTGTCATTTCCACCCCTGCCAGGCTCAATGCAAGGAAGCACTCTTCTGACACCAGCAGGCCCCCAGGATATGAACCTTGGAGGTACACTAGCTGCAGAGATCTCAGCCTAGTAGCCAGCCCGGCTGGTAATGATTATTTCAACCTAGTAGCCAGCCCATAAAAGATCACTGTCATACCCAGGGGATCCTACAGGGCCTGTTATAAGGCTCTAGGTACCAATGACTCCCACTAAATCTTTGTTTTCTTTTTCACCAGGTACAGTGAATATCAGCCAGTGCAGAGTTTTGCCTCGCAACAAAAGATGAGGGTATGTAGTGCATGTGCCACCTTAGATAGTACGATCCATAATCATTGAGATGCACTGTGTCCATCCTTTCCACAGCACTTAGAACTACTGGCATCGCAATCGACAGCACCAGTGTAACCATGGATACATGTACTATATTTATATTATCCATGGTGTAATATACAGTGTGGAGCATGAGCTGCTGTACAATAAATTTCATTTCTTTGTACCATCATAGTGCATAGTGTGACAGTCCCAAAAGATTACCTTTATGTCCCTAACTGCTGCTGCTGAGTGTCATCTTCAAAGAACTGCCCAGCTAGATCCTTAAGTTGTCCCTCCAGCTCTCTGGCTCTCCCGACAACCTTCACCTTGTCCTCAACTGACCTCACTTGCTCCAGAAGCGCCTCTCGTCTCACGATCTCCTTATCCATCTCCTGCAAACGAGCCTGCAACTGTGAATTCAAGTACTCTGTAGCCATGATGTAATGGCGCAAATCCTCCACCTTCTCAACCACTCTTTGGTTTTCCTCCTTCCCCATAACCTCTGCATACACAGGAACCTGCCGTGGAACCACAAAAATGTTCTTGCTACAATAAGTAATGAATTCTTTAAACCACTCCTCATCAAATTGTTCGCCATAAGAGGTAAGTAGGGAGCTGCAACCCTTTTCGACCTCCTCCTGTTTATCGGGGAATTCCTCGAGGAGAGTTTCTTTTAGAGTGGAAACAGCAGCCAGGAATTCATTGTAGCCAATGGCATACACCTCATGATAGAGGCGGTCTGGATCAAACCCAAAGAACTCTGCAGCCACCAGTTCCTCCATCAATTCACGACTGGGGAAGAAGAGGGGGGATGTGGGAATACATTACATAGCAGGGGTGTCTGGAGAGTGAGGGGGTGTCCCGGACACCCCGCTAATTCATTCGCACAGTTGCTGAGAAACACCATTCTATACCTGCGTAGAGTAAGGGCAGGGGTGTCCAGACGCTCCGTGAACTTCTCCCTACAAACAACTGTGCATAAGAGAAATTTGCGGGGTGTCCGGACACCCCCACACTTATTCTACTGTTGACCGTAGAAGAGTTTGTTACTGGGATCCATGCTTTAGAGCTTAGACCATCTATCCCAGTTGCAAACGTTTCTGTGTACGTGTACAGGTGAAATCAAAGGAAGCCATGCATGTATAAGTGGGCCAGACCGCCAGCTCAATACAAATTGCAAGTGTGAAACCAGCTGACATAGCAAATTTTAATTCAAGCGAACTACAGTGTATAAATAAAGTACAGCCTGCTCAACTTACAGCTAGATCAGATTGGGTCACCAGGCCAACTTCGAATTCACATGTCCATGAAATTCAGCTTTGCAAGTTTTGCGCCTTCTCTTATTATGCGACTCCTAAAGTTATTTACAAAAAAATTAGTACACAATAACCGGCTGTCAAGACTAGACTCAGTGTCTAAATTTCTTCTTCGGCTTGTTCACCCGCGAAGAACGCCGGCCTATGTCCAGCAAAATTCTGAAAACCGAACTTTCTATTTTGGAGAAGAACTTTCCACGAAACGATGGCTGTTTTCAGATAATAATAGCTTCGCGGGAGGAGCTTGTGTGCCGGTTCGTGGATGTGAAGGGGAACAAGTACAACCTCCAGTGTAGCATATCCGTAAGTTATATCTACCGTGAACTGAACAGACTTGTGAGTAGTTCTGATATTCTATGATTTGAAACCCACAGCCCAACTACCCGGTGGTACTGCCCATATGGATTTCAGAATGTGATGAACCGCTGGTGATTCAGTTGATAGAAGAACTAAACGTTTCTGACGAAGCCAGTTCAGATGCCAGTCACCCTGTGAGTATTAACAGCACAAAGTGAAGAGCACGTGTGGTATTGTGTACGTCAAAATGGTGTATGTTTTCTCCCAGCTGCTAGCCAAGGTGCGTCACCTTATCGTGAGGATGTGCCAGGCACTGGCCATCCCTATCCCTCCCATAGTCGCTGAGCTGTTCAGCCTGGCCTCCTCCGCACAGGTGAGCATGGACAGGAGTGACTCCTTCCAACATATACATGTATTATGGGAATGAGAAATTATACCCGAGTTGCTGTCCCACTCACACAACTAATTCCAATCGTCTGGGGGGGGGGGGGGTGAAGTGAAATGAAAGGGTCTTGGGCAGTAGAGAAGACCCATCCTTCCTGGTTGGGTCTGGCTTACATGAGAGTACCTATCATGATCATAGCACTGCATCCCATCAGGAAACAGGTTAACCAGGAAATGTATCATGTATCCTTGGGGTCACTGTGAAAGCTGGAATGCAGGAGCAAGGAACAGAATGTGGAGCGAAAAGAACATATTTATGCCACAAACGCACATGAGTTTTCAGTAGCAGCACAATAGCCATTTGTAAACATATCAATCAGCTTTGAGCGGAAGCCCACCTTGGCTCTAACCAGCCAACTTCATTTCGGTATGACATTCCGATTTTCACAGTCAGCTTCTTGAATCCATGCTATACATGTAGTGGAACCTGTCTATAGCGGTCGCCCATGGGACCAGTATTTTTGGCTACTATAGACAGGTGGCTGCTCCAGTTGGTACAGGATTAGTGGGACCAGCAGTAAGTGACATAATGGAGGATGGCTGCCAAAGACCACTATAGACAGGGTGCACTGTAATGCTTCAAACTTCACGTTGTACTGTGAGTAGAGTTTCGTAACAATCAAAGCAGTAGTTGGTGCTTATCTTTGTGCTAATTCTGCGAACAAAGTTTCGTATGCAGTAGACCGGACCCTTCCTTCCTGGTTGGGTCTGGCCACCGAGACTACCGCAAGGGGCGAGTGCATCGAGTTGTAAAACTTGCCGTTTGTTTCCACTGAAGGTTGAGGACTCAGACTCGGATGTCATGCAGAAGGACATTGGTTCAGATGAGGTGAGATCACTAATCCCTTGTATGGTAGCTGAACATTGAGTGATTAAGAGCTTTCACTCCTTAATTGACGGAAGCCTGCCAGTCATTACAAGGAGGGGGGAGTTGTACTGTGCATGGTAATCCTGCCGGCAACCCACACCAGGAGCTGTCAGATGACGATGGCTTTGATGGCGGTGGAGAGGATGATGGTGATTTTGGAGAAGACCTTTTTGCGGATGAAGACATTGACCTGCAGTCCAGGTGTGTATGACTTCTTTGTATATAGCTGCACTTGTACAGGCTGAAACTGTCTGTGGGCAGCCTGATAAGTTGGTGTACTATTTTCACACTTCAATTTGTAGTTTCCTGTGCTAACTATGTTTACAATACCTCAAGTTTTGACTAGTGAAACCCCAAGGTCTTCTCACCACACTCACCAGGTATTTGGGTTTGGCATCAGAGCTGGGCATCCAAATGTGATGCACCAGCACTACTGGGCCCTTAATCCCCGGTTTGCACCAACTGCCGTACGGTCGTTTAGTTTGACACTTGTGTGACCCACCATAGCACAGTGGAGGGTAAGCACTGCATCTCTGCCAAGACTAGTGGTGGCCCACCGTCTTAGGCTGATTGGGACAAAAGTGCTCTGTGCAGAATGGCACGCTGCCAAAGGAGACTCAGTGGGATAATAGGCAAAGGGATAGGATAATAGGCAAAGGGATGGGTGACCGGGGACATTGAAAATCATAAATGCCACTCTCTCTCTCCCCCTCCCTTGCAACAACACACATTGTAGTGATCAAGATAACATTGGTGGTGATGTTGGGATCACAGACGAGAATAAAGCCATCCTTGAGCGTGTGCGGATGAACACACGGCAGGAATACCTTCATGGGGGAGGGGCAACTGGGTCCATACGAGCCAATGACAGACTCATGAGGGAACTGCAGGACATATACCGATCACAAAACTTCAAGGATGGTATGTGTATGGGTGGTGACCACGCTGATGATACTAAAATTGTTGTGTGTAAATAATCCATTCAGGAAAGGCATAAGAAGATTCTACTTACACCTGTATGATATGTCATTGTCCACTGATGTTTACCATAATAATGCTGATGCTGAGCTAACCCTGGTAGTAAAGTTATGAGCACTTGTCTTCCCGTTGGCCACCATTGCTTGCTTCGAGTGTCATTAGCAGCATGTGATGTCATGTATCATATACATGTACGTTGATTGGGGTGAGCTCTACCGGGTTGCAGAACCTCAATGATACAAATGTAGCGTGCGAATGTGTGGATACCAGTAGTGTATGGTGTGAGTGTACCGTTGGTATGTATACAAATAGCCTTTGATTTCTGTGTTTGTGATGTTAACAGTTAGTGTGTAGAGCTGGCTGTAGAAGGTGAAGTGTTAATTCACTGTGATGTGTTGCAGCACTGCTGTATGCACCATCAACCATACCTGCTGACACCATCAATACTTTGTTCCTCCTGTTAGGCATGTACACAGTGGAGCTAATCGACGACTGCCTCTACAACTGGAATGTCAGGCTCTTCAAGTAAGTGGAGGAGTACACATGGTTACACAGCATTGTATTGTGGATATAGCTGCTAGTCAATCAGACCAACATGACTGTGCTGTTATGTTGTTGGAGCCTTGAGTAAGGTGTTTGATCAGACCAACATTACCTCCACTTTGTTCCCTCCCTCCCTCCCTCCCTCCCCCCTCCCTCCCTCCCTCCCTCCCTCCCTCCCTCCCTCCCTCCCTCCCTCCCTCCCTCCCTCCCTCCCTCCCTCCCCCCTCCCTCCCCCTTCCCTCCCTCCCTCCCTCCCTCCCTCCCTCCCTCCCTCCCTCCCTCCCTCCCTCCCTCCCTCCCTCCCTCCCTCCCTCCCTCCCTCCCTCCCTCCCACCCACTCACCCTCCCTTTCTCCCTCCCTCCAGGGTGGACCCAGACAGTCCTCTCTTTGAGGATATGAAGAAGCTGAGAGAGGTGGAAGGGGTGGATCACATACTCCTCCACCTTGTCTTTGATGACAAGTTCCCGTACAGCCCTCCCTTCATGCGAGTCGTGAAGCCAGTTCTCAGTGGTGGCTATGTGCTGGCCGGAGGAGCCATATGTATGGAACTACTCACTCCCCAGGGCTGGAGCAGTGCCTACACAGTAGAGGCGGTTATACTTCAGGTTGGAGCCACTTTTGTAAAAGGCAAAGCACGCATCATCTTCTCTCAGTCCAAGGTGAGTACCAGCCACTTCTCTCTTCCCTCCTTCCCCATACCTGATACCCCACTCTACTCCTCTCCATGATACTTCCCTCCTCTCTCCTGAAGGGTGAAGCCTACACGCTATCAAAGGCCCAACATGCGTACAAGTCACTTGTTAAAATTCATGAGAAGAGCGGTTGGTTTACTCCACCCAAAGACGAGGGCTAGCAACATCGCACCTTCGGCCCTGACCTGTTTGTGTTATGTGTTGCTTATCAAGCAGCAAAACTGCTCAGTAATGTTGTCTTGTCAGCTTATGAAGCGGGAAGATTTAAGTTGCTAATAGTTGATCTGAGTAAAGCTTCATAACGTTATTATCTTGCAAAGTATGTGTGCTCTCATACCACTGCTGCTGATACAAGAGTATAGTTGTAACATTTTATTTTATTGTCAATTGTCAAGATGCTCAAATTTGTAGTCATGTTGGATCTGCATCATCTTAATAATTTTGCTCCAGTCATGTGATTATATACAGCTGCTGTATTGTTGTAACGTTCGCCTCTTTCCCAGGCACAGCTTTGATGGTGCATACATGCAGTACAGCAAGTAAGTACCACACTGCTTAAGTGACCGACAGTTTATTGTCCGGAGGCTTCAGGCACGGACGTCTGGCCACAAGACTAGTGTTTTACCAGATCCCCAATCAAAGTGGAACCTCAGAGCTGTATGTGTTTCCAAGACGACATACCCACGTGAATAGTAGCACACCACTGAAAACTGATGAGTAGCCAAGCATGCAGTCTAGACGCTATAGCCCCTCTCTGCCTGGCCGGTCAAGTGGGCCCGCTTGACTGGCCAGGCAGAGAGGGGCTAGCGGCTAGACTGCCAAGCATGCAGATGGGAATGTACATACAGTCTTAATCGTATCGCCTTGATCAATTTGCAGACCCCTCCCATCTGGTACCAATAGTGGAAGTGCTACAGGCGGAGGATTTGGCTGCCATCAAAACCTCAATCAGCATACTGTTGGGTTTCTAATGTACATGTACACTGTAGGCAGCACGCTTCCTGAAATGTTGAAATCGGAAAGAAATTTCCTTGCTGTGCCAGCAACTTCAGCACCAGTCGAAAAATTAATGCGTTTAGCCGAGCAGGAAAATCCTTACATGTATCACTTTCTGCATTATGCAAAGATGCACAGCTAGCACAGGGGCTAATAAGAATATACACCCAGAACAGCACAACCAACACAAACACTAAACTGCATGACTAGGTGCTTGCATAACATTACTCCTAAAGATGCTGAAACAAGCGGTCCAGAGCACAACCCGCAGATTGTGTCTGTGGGCAAAAGGTTGCGGTACTGGTGTTTTTCTGTTGAATGTTACCATGGTGTTGGCTGAGTGTATTTTTCATATGTCACCTCCTCCCCCCCCCCCCCCCCCAAAAAAAAAGATGAGTGGTGTGGTCCGAAAAAAACCCATTCCATCCATCACCAGCATAGCGATTGGGGACTTAATACACCAATAGCTGTTAGATCATGGATTTGACAAGCCGACAGTCACACGGGGCCCCATCAAAGGTTGACCCCGACTTTTCATTCAAATTTCTTATCCCACTGCTCTGGGAGTCTAAACACTTTAAAGCTGTCTACAGATGTCTTGAGACTTTATCTTGTGATTTCACTTCTGCAATGGTGCGTGAGCAGAAATGGTGGGACAGGGGAAGGTGGGTAGGTGCACCAAAACAGCACAGCCGTTTTGGCTTGGCTATGAAAAGCCCCCAGTCTGCATGGACAGGTGAAACTCATTAATGTTTACCTAAACCCCAGTTCCTTCCACCTGACATGGTAATAAGTCTTTAGAAACGATGTTTATACTGATACCTTGATGTTAAACAGCTGCTCGACTCAAAAACTAGCCCTGGTGGTGTAAGATGGTCATTGTAGTCACATGGCTCTGGAGAGGGTACCTCTTCTGTTGTGGTTTAGGACATTGCTTTAGTTACGTAACTTGGAGGAGTCTGAAAGTTAAACTGCTACTGTCCGAGGAGGCCCTGGGTGCTCAACTAAGTCAAAGCCTCTGCAAAACACCAGTGGAGTTGATGATGTGCCTGAAGCCCCAGTCACATTCATTCCATATCTGTGTAACATACCACAGGATGTTTGCCGAGGCCTCAATGCTCAAGCAGACGTTTAAACATGCAGACTTCACTGATCATTCCTAGTGTATATGCCAGACCAGGATGGGGGAGGTCTTGCCATGTTAATTGTAACTACAATACACAACATTCCGGCTTTGCAGCCAGGATATGAGGCTAAAAATGTAGCAGGACACATGAGCCGATGTTTGTGCCATATTCACATACAGTCAGTCACAGCGGTGCTACAAGAATATCCTCCGGAGGTGACTGGCACACGTGATGGTCTTGCACTTTGGACAGAGTTTCTGTGCTCCCTGGAGAAGAGGTCAAAGGTCAAAGTTTACATAGATTTTGTGACCCCGTTAAATGAACTCACTAACCAGGGCCTGCAACCAGCACTGCTCACAGAAGACATGCCAACACTGCACTGATACCAGCGGACTGGTGTATACATCCTGTCGAAAGAGATGATGCTAACAGGATCTTGCTCCTAGCTGCCAGTACAGTCTAGCTGTACAGGTCCACCCCCATACTTGAAATACTAACTGCTGGGGGTTGAATAATACGCTGGTTAAGCTCCTCACCATGCACACAAGACAATGCGGAGAGGTTTTGGTTTCCTGCCTTGCTGAGAAACCCTGGTCACATGACCCTCCAGACTCCACCCCTTGCCTTCCTGAGGAGCCCTGGTCACAAGACACTCCAGACTCCACCTCCTGCGTTACTGCCTGGTCACATGAGCTTCCAGATTCCACCTCCTTTTTTACCAAGGGATCCGCTCTTTCGGACTCGGCTGCCTCCTGCTTTGAGGGTGATTTCCCCTCTTTCAGTGAAACGAGATCTCCCTCATCAAATCTTGCCAGCAGTCAAGGAACCGAACCAGCAGCTTCATTCAGCTAGTCGCTTGCAGTGCAGCGACCAAAAGCTCATTGAAGGCCTGGGAACACGGCTAGAGAATCAGCTAGCAACATAACAATTCTAGGAACATATAGAGTCTATATGGCTAGAGAATCAGCTAGCTGCATAACTATTCTACCAGGAACACAGCTAGAGAATCAGCTAGCTGCTTAACCATTCTACCAGGACCATGTGTAGAGAATCAGCTAGCTGCATAACAATTCTACCCTCTTGCTGACATGTTGCTGTGGGAGTAGGATACTGGGAGGGCCCGTACACTTCACTGCTGTCCCCTTCCACATCCAGAACACAATTTTCTTCCTCAGCCTCGTTTGAGATGACAGTCCCATTGAACAGGTCTGCGTGGGAGGGGGGACATTGATACACTCCGAGAAGCTCATTATTATGAGTTGAACTTACTTGCTCGTGTCCTGGCATTGAGCATGGAGGTCGCTCTGACCCTTGTAACGTCTCCCCAAGTGTATTCCTCGTACACCTCATCGTCACTGCTGTCAGACTGTGTGTGCGAGTATGAAGTTCGCACGTGTATGGAGTCATTTAATAGGAAGAATGGGTGCTAGCCATGGTGGGTCAGTCAACGCTATACGTTACAAAAAGATGGAAAGACTGAGCACCTGATTGCTCGCTATGCAGCTGCTGATGTGGGCTGCTGCCTGTTGCTCGCTGGCTGGCAGCTGTGTGTAGCATATAGGACAAGTGGCAGCTGTGGGGGGTGAGTGGGAGGGGCCTGGCTGATCGTGTAACTGGTCTTGCGAGCCATGTTGGAACACAAAACGCCTTCGCTTCATACGATCTAGAGCCTTGGTGGACAAGAGGATACACTTCAGAGTGAACCAGATCATAATGCTATTTTACGGTACTCACCATTCTTGTCTGTTGTAGCAATGTTACTTCTCCTTCACCGTCCACATCTACCAGCATCGGCTAAGAGACATTGAATGATGATGTAATGATGATGTAATATTGTGCAGTCTCAAGACTCACTCACTGGAGATTCTGAAGGATCTGCAATTGAGCTATGCTTGCGTTTCAGTGCATTCCTCCTACAAATAAAGCAATAAATATTATCGGTAACCAACCTCATCAGATGTAGTCTCGGCCCCAGCCCCAAACCAACCCCAGCGCGGATCACTTCCAGCATCACGCACAGGTGAAATACTGGAAGCAATCTGCGTTGGGGTTTTGTTTGGCTCTGTGGCAGAGACTATACCAAATGAAGACCACAGTGTGTGGGACTTCAGACAAGACAACACTACTCAAACTTTGCTTCGATCTTCCATCAGACATCTACTTGGACGTATTAACACCTTTTAGACAGCATGGAATATGTTTCAGTGAATATCATTAGACTATAGTGTCCAGGCCGCTCCCTCCTCCAACTGGAATTGAGTGAGGCAATACAATATCGCAAGGTAAGAATGCTAGAACAGTTGCACCTGGTTCGCTCCTTCAGTCTCTCCAGCTCCAGCTGAAAATGAATTCCAATTGTTTCTGGCTGCAGGGATATGTCGCATATTGGGCACAGGAGGCGAGGACGAGATTTTGCCACTGCAATAAGAAAATTCCAGACTAAAGTGATGAATATAATTATTATGTAGAGCTGCATGTGACTGTCCGAAAACTGTGACCATGCTATACATGTACTGCTGGTGACACTGTGATTGTGGCAAAAATTCACCATGACTGTGTGATATTTTGTTGAACTACAGTAAGCCACACCTACATCCACCGTATACGGGGTCACAATCGCAGTTCCAAGTACGGTGCTTATTGGAATGACCACCGCTCAAATCACACATTTCAAGTTGCATAATGAGCGTTCACCTTTCCTGAGTCCCTCCCTGTGGGCTACCCTCGTTTTCCCTCTGCCCTCAGTTGCCATAGTTACACTATAGGTTCACACTTCGATATATATCACCGGGCCATGGTTCTCTTGTTGCCTGCACAGTCACCTAGAATCCGTGGATCCGCAATTGCCACCCTACATATTCACCCCCACTGGGTGGGAGGGAAGAAAACTGCGGAGGATTGGAATGGATTACACCACCTCTTTTACAAGCCAACCAGCCTCAAGTTGAGGAGCAATGGGGAAAAACCCTTGAACTTTGCACCCAAAAGGGTGTCGTCATCAATATCAAATTACGTAATCCTGTGCACTAAATGGAACAGCGGTTTTGCCATGAGGAGAGCTCTAGAGCTTGAGGTATGAGCGAGGCAGCTGTTTTGCAGGCGCTACAGTGTGCGTGCAGCCAAGATCCTGCTGTGCTGAAGGTCGGAGAACAGCAGCTGAAAGCATGGGAGACCGAGAAGGGCTTCTACACCTCGCTAGCTGTGAGTGCATGCTACCTTTAGAGCTTGCGACATGTTGCGGCGATGTACGTTTAATCTTTTCCTTGTTGATCGTCGTATAGGGTGCATTCAGTAACCGTGCACTTGATCCTGGTGTGAGATGGATGGCCATCACTTACATCAAGAATGGTGTTGAGCGTTACTGGAGGCCAGGAGCACCCAAGTCAGTAAAGCATGATGTGACGAGACGACCTCCTCAGTAGTGAACCATTGTCTTTTCTGCACGCACCATCTCACTAGCCCCGTAGCGGAAGAGGAGAAGGTGGCCATACGGAGCTGCTTGCTGCAGAACATGGAGGAACCTGTCCAGCAGGTTAGAAGCACATTTTGTACACCTCTTGTCCACCCTCCACACACGTACAGTTATGCATATGCTCACATGCACAGTTACATACAAACACACACAGTTGGTCACATGTACACATAGCCTCATTTTTCCTGCTGTCCAGTTTTGATTGCATGCAGTATACAAAACAGAAGGGGAAGGCCTAGTATAGGGGAGGGTGTTCCCTCCAGAGGATGGTGAGGCTTTCCTTGTAGTGTCTGTCCAAGGCCTGGAGCCAGGACATTCACACAGCAGCATGAATGTTTATGATGCTGGGAACAGGTTGCCACTCCATCTACAGAAGTAGAAATTGACGTCATGTTTTTGCATACTGCAAGCAATCAAAGCAGGATTTTGGGAAGGCCTGTGACAAGGCTAATGCACACACACACAAACACGTCTTCCTCCACCCTTACCCTCCTCCCTTGCCACCCTCCTCTCTCCACCCTCACCCTCCTCCCTCATCACCCTCCTCCCTCATCACCCTCTTCCCTCATCGCGCTCCTCCCTCACCACCCTCCTCCCTCACCACCCTCCTCCTCACCACCCTCCTCCTTATCGCCCTCCTCCCTCACCACCCTCCTCCCTCACCACCCTCCTCCCTCACCACCCTCCTCCCTCACCACCCTCCTCCTTCACCACCCTCCTCCTCACCACCCTCCTCCCTCATCACCCTCCTCCTCACCACCCTCCTCCCTCATCGCACTCCTCCCTCATCACCCTCCTCCCTCACCACCACCCTCCTCACCACCCTCCTCCCTTATCGCCCTCCTCCCTCATCACCCTCCTCACCACCCTCCTCCTCACCACCCTCCTCCTTCACCACCCTCCTCCTCACCACCCTCCTCCCTCATCACCCTCCTCCTCATCACCCTACTCCATCGCCCTCATCACCCTCCTCCATTGCCCTCCTCCCTCACTAATCTCCTCCTTCACCACCCACCACCCTCCTCCTTCATCACCCTCCTCCATCGCCCTCCTCCCTCACTAATCTCCTCCTTCACCACCCACCACCCTCCTCCTCACCACCCTCTTCCTCACCACCCTCCTCCCTCACCACCCTCCTCCCTCACCACCCTCCTCCTTCACCACCCTCCTCCTCACCACCCTCCTCCCTCATCACCCTCCTCCTCACCACCCTCCTCCCTCATCACCCTCCTCCATCGCCCTCCTCCCTCATCACCCTCCTCCCTCATCACCCTCCTCCATCGCCCTCCTCCCTCACTAATCTCCTCCTTCACCACCCACCACCCTCCTCCCTCACCACCCTCCTCCAGGTGTCCACCCAACTGGCTGTTCTGGTTGCAAGAATAGCAAGAATTGATTGTCCAGACAAGTGGCCAGAACTGCTGCCCTTCCTGGCAGAGGTCAGCCTCACATGGCCTGCAGCGTAAACTATTCATTTATTGATTGGTATTCCCACAAAGACAGCTATTGCGTGCCTGTGCATGTAGAGTCAGACGGTAAGCGATTTTACCCTATTTAGTCAGAGTTGTTGAAGCTCAAGCATTTCATGTTTGTTAGTGATACAAAACCGTCTACCTTGTGATTAGACTAGACCACACGACAAGAAATATATTCCATGAATGCAGTTTCGGAGACAGTATTCCTCGTTGGCACTATCTGGTTTTGATGTATCCTTGCAATATCGTCTGTAGTGGGAAAGTGTAGCAATTGCCCAACTTTGCGTACATGTATGTACAGTAAGTGACTGTGACATGCTGGATGGCACTTGGTGCTGCACTTCACCTGTGCAGAGAGGTCCAAGCAGCTGTCGGCATTCACAATGATTCGGTGTTGATGGGGGGGGGGGGGCTACTCTCACTATAGATTCTTGTCTAGATAATGGTGTATGGGGGTCTGTGACAACCTAGAAAATGCAGTATGAATTTTGCTGGAAGTCTTTGTGAGCTACACCTATTTTCACTGTACACAAGCTTAGTAGCGCAGCCATAAGTGCAGTGCCCCTTGAGCTATTCTCCTTCTCAGCTGAGTGGGAGTCTAGGGACGAGACTACCCTTGAGCTAGTCTCGTCCCCGGACTCCCATCCCAATGGAAGTCTGGGGATGAGACTACACTTGAAACAGTCTTGTTCTTGGACTCTCATCCCAATGGGAGTCCGTACCCTTGAGCTGTGAAAATTGAGAGAGAGAGAGATGAGACCAGAATGCCTGTGAAGATTTTACTTCATTTGCTCTCCCCAACTTCCTCCAGAGTGTCCGAAGCTCATCTGAATTGATGCAGAAGTGCTCACTGCTTGCACTTCAGCATGTGATCAAGGCTCTGGCTGGCCGGAGGCTTGTGAGCCTTCGGAAGGTGTTCTACGAGATCACCACCAATCTCTTTGTGTACATCGTTGGACTCTGGACCCACCATCTGCAGGATAGCATTACACGAATCCCCTCGGGCAGTTCAGAGTCTGCCGTGAAATCCCTGGAGATGACACACATTTGCCTCAAGAGTGCGTAGTACAGTGTAGTGTGTGGGAAGGGGTGTAGTTATGTATGAGCGTAGGAGGGGGTCTGGTGAGTGGGAGGGGGTTTAGTTATGTCTGGTGAGTGGGAGGGGGTGTAGTTATGTATGAGTGTAGGAGGGGGTCTGGTGAGTGGGAGGGGTGTAGAGTGTGTGAGGGGGTCTGGTGAGTGGGAGGGGTGTAGTATGTGTGAGTGTGTGAGGGGGTCTGGTGAGTGGGAGGGGGTGTAGTATGTGTGAGTGTGTGAGGGGGTCTGGTGAGTGGGAGGGGGTGTAGTTATGTATGAGTGTAGGAGGGGGTCTAGTGAGTGGGAGGGGGTGTAGTATGTGTGAGTGTGTGAGGGGGTGTAGTTTGTGTGAGTGAGGGAGGGGGTCCAGTGAGTGTGTAGTGAGTGGGAGGGGTGTAGTGTGTGTGAGTGTGGGAGGGGGTCTAGTGAGTGGGAGGTGTAGTAGTGAGTGTGAGTAGGAGGAGGTATAGTGAGTGTGAAGTGGGAAGGGATGTAGTGAGTGTGGGGAGGGGTGTAGCAAGTGTTGGAAGGGGTGCAGTGAGTGAGTATTCTAATTCTCTCTCTGTTCATTGTAGTTCTTCGTCAGATGGTGGTCCATGGATTCGCAAGATTTTATACCATCCTTGAGGCACTGGTGAGGCTTAGTGCAGACCCCACCCATCCGGGGTGTGGGGCTTGGCCCTCTGTGAGTCAATGTGAACACCCTCCTTCTCCCTCCCCTCTTTCCTTCCCTCTTCCTCCTAGCAATACCTGAACACTCTATTTGAGCGTATTCCTGTGCTTCTGCAACTGAGTGAGTCAGCGTACCCTTCCGGTAGCCTCTCTGTATGAGCTATGAAGTGGTGATTGTCATCTTACCACCTCTTGCTGGTCCCTCCAGGGAGCCAACTCCCCCCAGATCATGCGTCAGTAGCTGGTCTGGAGAAGAATATTGTTCTGATGGTGAAGACAGTAAGTCTGTAAGATATAGACCTAATCATGTGACCCTATATCGGCATAGTGTAAGGGGCTACCCCATGTCATGTGACCATACATGATGTCATTATACAAGGGGTTATGCACCATAATTATATGATCTTATTATGCATACAAGGGGCTGACGTCATAATATTGAGGCTATCCCATGCTTGATGTCATCATGCAAGGGGTTACCCCTTCATAATATTATATAAGGGGCTTCCCCTTCTCATAGTTAAAGGAGGTGCAGAGCTACCACCCCATTGGTTACGTCTCCTTTATCACTCCGTCTCTGGAGCTGGTCTATTCCTATGTCTTCTCACCGAGTGCAGCAGGTGACCATTCCAACACTTTAGCAGACAATATACATGTAGTTTACTGTGATATACTGGGCTATACTGTTGAATGCAGACTAGTATCCAAAACTAAGTATCCTGAATCATAGTTTACTCCACACTATCCAGGGCATCTGTTTGAGCGCTTTGTGGTGTGCGCACTGAACCTCTTCCGGCAGATCCTCCGCTGTGAGGACTACAACCCCCCACAGAACCTACATCTCTCTGAGTGTGAGCACAGCGTGTGGTGGGAGAGCTCACTATTTCAGACTGGTGTCCATTGTAGGCTCATTCTTTGGCCCAACTGACAAGTTGAGGGAGGGCACGTGCTGACTTGAATCCTTAGTATACCTGGTGCCAGTTCATTACTCATAGCTAGCATGAGTCCATGGACTGTGGGCTTGTGTGATTTTAAATCCAGACTCATGTGTAGGAAGATTTGTGTGAGCACAGATATAAAGACTGTGACACTCTTCAAGACCAGCACAGCTTGTGTGAGTGAGCCTTGCAGCTAACTACTTCTTCCTCTCCTTTCCCTCCCCTCAGCGTCCCCTCCCCCTCAGGTGATGGAGGCTCACCAAGCAAAGATGAGATTCTTCAAGGCCTCCACTTGCCAGGAGCTGCTGGAGAGACTCGTGGGCCACTTCATGGTGCTCTCGGAGGAGGTGGGGTGGGGACTTTGGTATCGATTAATAGCCTTAACGAGAACGCCACTGCAGAACATACAATCCACTATTTATGCAAACTCCGACTATTCCAATACGGGAAAGTTCAAAGCAAAAGTGTCAACCCGGGTGGTGGGAAGAACAAAACAGAAACAAAATGTCTACCCTTGTGGTACTCTTTGTGCTCTGGAAGGGCTTGCAGGTAGCCTCGCTCCCAGGCCACGCGGAATGAGGCTAGGCTGCAGGTGGACACTCCACCCAGCGAATGGTGTGTGTGTTTACTGAATAAGCTTTAAGGTTAATGCACACAATGATGTTATAAATGATGCTGATTCTGTCATTGGTGGAAAAATCTTTATTTGCAACATTCAGTAGCTACAAATAGTTATGAATCTTGCTGTGACTTTAAAATGATGATACATCATTTTGCTCTAATAGGAACTGCACAATTGGGAAGATGACCCTGAGGACTTTGGTAAGTCTGTATGTCCTTGGATGGATGGCCGTATCATCCCTGAAATGTGTGTGATATAATAACCATAGCTGGAGTGGACTCTGACTTCTGATCTTTGTACTCTGACCTTTGACCTTGCAGCACAAGAGAAAGCTGGAGAGTTGTACCAGTATTCTTTCAGAGTAAGCTGTGAGTGATGTGCAATTGTCTGGAGGAAAAAACCTCACCAAAATTTGTATCTGATGCAGGCTTGTGTAGAGACTGCATTCGCAACTTTACTTCATGAGTTTCAGCAGACAGTGGCTCCCTTCCTAGTTAGCATGATCCAAGCTGTGCAAGGTAGACGACCGGATCTGACTGCCATGTAACTGTCATGTGCATGGTGTGATTGTTGTGTGATCATCATGTGATGTAATCTCTTTAGCAACTGATGCCACAGCTGATTTTCACTCCCTGAGGCTGAAGGAAGCAGGTGAGCCTCCTTTACTGTTGGCTGTGTGTGTGAGTTTTTCTTTATTGCAGTTTTTCCTCACTCCCTCACCTGTCCCCCTCTCTTCCCCCCCCCCCCCCCCCCCCCTTTACTCCCCCTCTCCTCTGCCCCTCCTCCTCCTTCATAGTGTACAAAGCCACTGGACTGGGGGCCTATGACCTCTACGATGAGGTTGACTATGACACCTGGTATTCAACTCAACTGATCAACGAGTTGAGAATTCAGGACCCAAGGTGAGAAATCTTCCTTGTGGTCTAGAGCCGTATTTCTGTGAGGTGAAACCTGATGATGGAACATGTTAGATAGATCAATTCTATACACCTTGTGTACACTTAGGTACAAGATTGTGCGGCACCGTGTGGTGTGGTTGCTAGGCAACTGGGTAGGGGTGAAGATGTCCTCCTCCCTCCGTCCCTCGCTCTACTCTGTTCTGACACAGGTGCTGCAACCCACAGAGGAACTTGCTGTGAGTACCTCACCCGTGTATCAGTCATGGTTGTCTTCATTCACTGTTGGTATGTTGATCTGTCCAGATCCGACTCACAGCTGCAGAATCACTCCAATTTGGTATGGACGAGCATCATCTTTCCTAGAATGGAGTTTTTGATTCTAGAACTGGTCTCATTTCTCAGCTATAGATGACTTCAGCTTCAGTGTTGAAGAATTCTCTCCAGTAAGTTGTGTCTCAACTCACATTTTACTTCTAACGGTCACATGGTCCTCCTTTGCAGTATTTGGTGGACTCTATGAGGCTCTTGTTCCAGCTGCTGCTCGATGTCCGGGAGTGTGACACCAAGGTACACGGTCTACTCCTCACTGTCACATGACTCACATACTATGTCACATGACTCTCACACCATGTCACATGACTGTCACACCATGTCACATGACTGTCACACCGTGTCACTATCTCCCTTAGTTGCGTGTGTTGAACGTCCTCTCGCTGCTAATGGACCGTATGGGTACCACTATCCAGCCACACGTCAGTGCACTTCTACAGTACATGCCCCAGCTGTGGGCAGAGTCTGCCCAGCAGAACTCCTCCATGTTACGCTGTGTGATCCTGACCACGCTGACTAACATTGTGAAGGGCTTGGGCCCTCTCTCTGCCGGGCTGCACAGCTTCATCCTTCCCGTGATACAGCTGGCAACGGACAGCAAGACGGTAGCAGTGCTTGTAGTATGGTAGTCTGAACTGAGTGCTGTGAGCTCAGATCTCTGCCTTCCTCCACAGCCTGAGCACGTCTACCTTGCAGAGGATGGATTGGACTTGTGGTAAGTCATGTGCTGTCTGAGGTGAAATGTAGAGCCTGATTCATCCCCCTCCTCCATCCCAACAAACCCGCATACACTCCCTCCCAACACACACACACATACACCCCCTCCCAACATACACATACACCCACACACACATACACCCCCTCCCAACACACTCCCTCCCAGGTTAATGACACTCCACTTTGCCCCCTCCCCCACTCCCGACCTCCTTCAACTGTTGGCCAACGTCAGTGGTCTGCTCGGACTTGCCCCACCAAACGATGATTCCAGCAACCCCATGACAGGACTCATGGGTGAGTACTGGACTGAGACTTGGACTGTGTGTAGCCAGACTAGACAACACAGAGCTGAGACAAAGAAGGCTGCAGCAGGAGTTCACTGAATGTTCTAGGGTTTAGTTGTGGCCCATATCCGTCAAAACAATGTGAAGAAGGCCCCAGGGATAAGCTATGGCTAAGGTCTGAAGCTAGGGTCTTTACCTTCAGTAAGACCTGGAGCCATGTCCTTGTGGTTCATACATGAGTTTATGTCATGTCATACTCATCAAACTGGAGTGCTCTGTATCATGCACACAGATATTGGCTCAGACAATTTGGAGATGTGTTTCAAGGTCATGGATGCCTACGTTGTGCTGTGCGCCTCAGACCCTGAACAGTTCACACAGGTAATGAAGACACCACTATGCAGACCATCAGAATCCAAGTTGGATCTTGTGCCAATCTTGATCCCCTCTCCCTGTAGCTGTGTGGGCAGGTGATAGTGCAAGCGTGTCAGGCCTACATCTGTGATGTGAAGCCGGAAGGTGTGGTAGCCATTGTCAAGGTGATGGAGCGCATTGCACAGCTGTACCCGTCCCACTTTCCGGTGCTGTTGCAGCCCCTCCTGCCCACTGTCCTCAGGAACCTCATACACGAGGAGGTACGTGGAACTCCACTTTATTCGACTTGAAACTTTGTTTAAGTGGACAGAGAAAGGGCCCTCTGCAAAATCAAACCAACCTCTGTTCACACACAAACCCACACACCCACACACCCACACCCCCCCCCCCCCCCCCCCCCCCCCCCCCACACACACACACACACACACACACACACAGGACTATCCTCCTACAAGCTCGGCCTACCTGAGCCTGCTGGCGCGGGTGCTGGTGCAGAACGTTGCCTTCTTTTCCTCATTCCTGGCAGAGATGGCCACCCAGTCTCAGCAGCTGGTGGGTCATTTGACAGATCATGTGATAAATGATTGACATGTCACATGATGTAACAACCAATATTCTCCATGTGTTCCACAGCCTGCCGAAGTGTTTGGTCTGCTTATGGACCAGTGGTCTGACAAGGTACTCTAAGTTAGCCCTCTCCACTGTCAGTGACATCATCCCCCTTCTCTCCCCCCATCCTAACACATGTACACATATGCCCCTCCCAGCTTGACTCCATGACAAACATTCAGCACAGGAAGCTCACAGGGCTTGCCATAGCCTCTCTCCTACCATTGCCTGATGAGTACGTACATACAATTTAGTAGAGAATGAACGAGGTACTAGCATTTGCTTGGTTTAAGCAGTTGTTTCTGCTGTGCTCAGTTATCTTCACAATCTCACTTTATTTAGTGTATCTAGTAGATCAGATCTCTGCTGTTTCTCTTAGCATATGATCCTCTCTCCCCTGCCCTTGCAGGTGTGTGACCAGCAGGTTTGGTGTGCTGGTGAACATGTGTGTGGAAGTGTTGCACGACGTCATGGAGACCACTGATGATGGGATGCTCTACGAGTGAGTGGGGACAAGCTAGCACCATGATTACCATAGTGGGCTACCACTACTCAATACCCCTGTACACTAGCCTCGTTCCCAGACCTTAGCAATCTGTTACTGGAGCTGGGAAAAGTGGGAGAGCATATAATTCCTCACATCTGTGGGGGTGTTAGGCTGTGGAAGGGCTCTGTTTCTGGAAACAAGACACTACTAGTACGAGTTGGTAATTCTACTGGTAGACCTAGTCTTGGTACCAGACCCTCGCACAGGGCCAAGGGTCTGGTACCAAGACTAAGACATGCAGGCCATATATTATGTGTGTTCTAGTAAGCCTCATTCCCATGTCACATGGCTGTAACCTCATGTGTACCGACCTTTGACCTGGTTCACCCCTACACACAAACACAAACAGTTCTCTGGTGACACCAAGTGACCCTGAGAACCACACCCAGAGCATTGAAACCGAGCACGACAAACGAGAGAAGGAAGTAAGCCAACAATCTTCCGTTGCTAAGCACTTGTAATTCCCCTCTCTCTCTCTCTCTCCTCTTAGCTGGCGAGGTTTGACCCTGTAAGGGCAGTGGGCCTACACAAACACGTCACTAGCAAGCTGGAGGAGTGTATGCAGGTCCATGGAACCCCAGGCTACACTGCTCTCATGCAAGGAGTGGATGTGGCAGTGAGGGAACAGCTGCTTGAGTTTGTGCCCCAGCAGCTAGCCAGGAGACTGCTTGCCTTTGAGGACATGTAGCCCTTCTCTGTTTGTTTTGTACCATGGATAAACGAACTCCTCCTAGACACACCAACCTACTTTATTCGTGTTTCTTTTCAAGGGAGTGTAGCCTGTCAGAGGTGAACAAGCTCCCATTGCACTCACCAAATCTCTTCACTAGCTTACAGACTTGCCCATTCATCACTCACCATTCACAAGTGTCTACATGAGCTATCATTCTTTGCTATACAAAAAAGAAATATTATTCTGTTATGATAAAATGCCCAGTTTCCATGGGATGTCTCTCAGTTTAGGCTGCCGGGATTTATAAGCTGTGGTATCTGCTGGAGCCACAATGTGAGCTCTGTTCATGCGAAATCTGAAGTGGATACCTGTAATGTTCGTGATCGTATTATAGCCTTGTATACCCAGACCTTAATTCCCTTGTTGCTTGCATACAGTAATATAATGCACTAAGCAACCACATATGACATAGTGAGACATTTTCCAAAGAATTCTAGCCATAGATTTCATACGATGCACAGCTGTATACAGTACACAATAATTAGAGCCAGTACAGTGTAATGTTCTAGTGGAGAAATGGGGTGAGAAAACTAGTAGGCACTGATCAGGAATTACAGTGAAAATTACTATTGACATTAACAATAATTGAAAACAAATCTATGAAGTGATCAGTGATTAGAATTCAGCAGCCCCCCCCCCCCCCCTGTTCTGCAAAGGTTCCTCTGCACCCCTGGGTCGTGCGGCACTAAGTTTGGGGCTTTGTTCCATTGTCTCCGGCATCTTCTCAGATATACAATTGGACTCGAGACATTTCTCAGCTCATAGAAATAATATTTGTTGCAATTTAAGTCTTTTGTGGCAACTAGTATACTTCCTGTTCTAGTGACCACTGATTGTTAGCCAAGTAGTTAAACGTTATTCAAATGCAAAGTAGATCTATAATGACTATCTACCTATCAGTACTGTGCCTTGCTGAATACACATACATACAATTTCATGATGATAAATCCACCAGTCCAGCTGACTGGTTTCCCAGAGACCCTACTAAAATCAATAACTTGGAGAGAGAAAAAGAACAAGCCTAGCAGCCTCCTTCCTTCCATGGCCCCTAAACAAGGAGGAAAAAAAAAGAAAGAGGAAAAAAAAGAGGGTGGAAAAAAGGAAGGAAAAAAAAGAAAGAGGAAAAAAAAAGGGGGGGAAAAAAGGAAGGAAAAAAAACAACAACCTAGCAACAACCCATCCCTCCGTGGCAGGTCGGACACCGAAGTGTAAGCCTCAGGAGCGCTGGATAGGCGCCGGTGACTGGAATCACAGGAGGCTAACCTGCTTTCAACCAGAACACCTTTCTTTAGCTTCGGTGGTCAGATGGGAACCGGCGTACTCAAGCTGCTAGGCGGGGAAGTCAGGAACCGGTGTGTACGGAGTGGCCCAGACTCGTACTCGGTTATTGGGGAGGCGAACACTCAACCCCCAGGCTGCAAAGCAAGTGCTTAGCGAGTGTGCCATCCCGACTTCCCGCCAAAACCTGGTACAAATTCTGATTATAAACCCAAACCGGATGTATCCAGTTGCGCATGCGCGGCAGACTTCCCGCCAAATAATTATTTCAAACCTTCAGTCTAGCTAGCTAGCTAGTAGTCTCGCGGCACACGGAAGGGAGTCTAGCAAGTTGCGACACTCTTGTTCTTCGCAGTCAGCACATAGACCGTTCATCAAGTACCTGTTAACCACCACTGGATACGAGTACAAGGTGTGAACTCGTTTGCTTGAACCCACGAAGCGCTACTGCTGCCTTGATTGCATTCCTAACGCCAGAAGTTTTCTGGGGTGTCAAAAACAAATTGGTAATTGCAACTTGACCAGACCCTCCCTTCTGTGTGGGTCTGGCCCCGCGAGACTAGTGTGTGGGAGCAAGTAATTGAGTGAGATGTGCTGTGAAAATGCACGAGATGGTGCTAGAATGTGCGAGGCATGCTACTGTAACAACTCAAGAGTGCGCACAGCAGTTCATTCCAGTTACTTCATTCCACAGACATTGGCTCAGACAATTTGGAGATGTGTTTCAAGGCCTATTATAGTTGTGCTGTGCGCCTCAGACCCTGAACAGTTCACACAGGTAATGAAGACACCCATGCAGACCATCAGAATCCAATTTGTCTCTTGTGCCTATTTTGATCCCCTCTCCCTGCAGCTGTGTGGACAGGTGATAGTGCAAACGTGTCAGGCCTACATCTGTGATGTGAAGCCGGAAGGTATGGTAGCCATTGTCAAGGTGATGGAGCGTATTGTGCAGCTGTGTAGCCGTCCCACTTTCCCGTGCTGCTGCAGCCCCTCCTGCCCACTGTCCTCAGGAACCTCGTACACGAGGAGAAATGGGGAATAGAAAGGGCCCTCCACTGAGGCAAAACGAAATCACCTCTGATGAATACGTACAATTTAGCTCGATCAGTAGTCCGGAAACAAGATGCTACTAGTAGGAGTTGTTAATTATACTGGTCTTGGTACCAGACTCTTGCACAGGGTCAAGGCAAGACTATAAGACAGGCCATATGGGTGTTCGAATTGTCTAACCTCATTCCCACGTCACGTGGCTGTAACCTCATGATGTGTGTACCGACCTTTGACCTGTTCCACCCCTACACAAGCAGTTCTCTGGTAACACCATGCTAGTGACCCTGAGAACCACACCCAGAGCATTGAAACCGAGCACAACAAGCGAGAGGAACTATATAAGCCAACAATTTTCTGTTGTTAAGCACTTGTAATTCCCCCCTCTCTCTCCTCTAGCTGACCCTGTAAGGGAAGTATCTCTAGCAAGCTGGAGGGGTCAACGGAATACCAGGCTACACCGGCCACTCTCATGCAGGGAGTGGATGTGGCAGTAAGGGAACAGCTGGTTGAGTTTGTGCCCCAGCAGCTAGCCAGGAGACTGCTTGCCTTTGAGGACATGTAGCCCTTCTCCGTTTGTTTAGTACCTAAACCAACTCCTCCTAGATTTCTTTTCAAGGGAGTGTAGCCTGTCAGAGGTGAACAAGCTCCCATTGCACTCACCAAATCTCTTCACTAGCTTATAGACCTGCCCATTCATCACTCACCATTCACAAGTGTCTACATGAGCTATCATTCTTTGCTATACAAAAAAGAAATATTATTCTGTTATGATTATGATAAAATGCCCAGTTTCCATGGAATGTCTCTCAGTGTGGGCTGCTGGGGAGTCAGAGCTGCGGTATCTGCTGGAGCCATGTCTGCAGGTTGAAGGGGGAAGGGGGTGCATGCATGGGGCATATGAGCTCTGTTCATGCGAATCTGAAGGCTGCAACTGTTATGTGGAGGAGGTTGGAAGCTGGTGCCACAGAACTGTTAGTACAAAGGTTGATCTCGCATGCATGTGGAATTAACTACAGACCCGACTACAGTCTCATTATTAGTTAAACTATGCCACAACTAGAATGCATGATGACATCATTGTCATTACGGCTCTCCTGTTAGTAATGTTGACTACCAACTGCCAGTTTTCAACCTCTGACTGCAGACTGACAAGTCACTCCATGCATGCAGAGCACACAGGGTCACAGTCTCATTCCCAGACACTCTAGAGGGTCTCGGAATGAGACATATAGTAGGCCACGTACCTTGTGAGGCAGGGGAGGCGGCTGCCATTGCAGCCACAATGCTGCTGACGGTTGAATCTGGACCTGTCAATCTCTGTGATAAAGATAGATGCTTTGGTCAACAGTAGTCTTGCGCAGCTAGAGCCCGTTCCACACCAAGCAAAGGGGTCTGGGACATGGCAATAGAGCAGTTTGTCACCCTGCACCGTGGAGTGTGTACCAATCATAACATAATATCCAGTCATATGCTATCTGAAGTATGTGAAACTTCAAAATTCGAGTCCAAGCATGTGGAGAGTAAATTTGAAGCGTGAGAAGTGAACTGACTGAAGAGCAGAAATCGTAATCGCGAGAGCAGGGAGGTTGCAAGTATTACTTTGGCGATTGCTGTCGCTTACGTCATGGCTGGAATACAATTAAATTCCCAAGCAACAAGCTGCTCTACGGCCATGTCCCAGACCCTTTCCCTCAGTGTGGAACGGGGTCCGGCCACATGAGACTAGGTCAACAGTGTTGTATTCTGGTGCTGGGTTGATCTTGCAAACCTGTGTGGAGGTGAGAGAGGGGAGGGTGGGGGGCTGCCAGATGGAGGGGAGCCTGGGCCTCACAGTAGCCAGCAGCTCTGAGAATCTTGTCTGCACAGTACGAGCTTCAGAGGTGAACCCATACTGTACCAGCATACCTAGCAGACTGGAGATCTCCTCTAGAGAAGGTGGACGGGTACAGTATACC
Source organism: Axinella damicornis (assembly GCA_963931865.1). Lineage (NCBI taxonomy): Eukaryota > Metazoa > Porifera > Demospongiae > Axinellida > Axinellidae > Axinella > Axinella damicornis. The sequence goes on along the minus strand of OZ007505.1, from coordinate 6,496,137 downwards.
ACAGTAAACTACAGATCTCCTCTGGAGGAAGTGGACCACAGTACACTAACATTACAGCAGTATACTGCAGTACACACTGTGTTAACTGACCTTGCATCTTGTCAATGGTGCCCACGGTCTCCCCCAGGGCCTCCAGCAAGGCTACATCCTCGTAGGCACTACCCTCCCTCAGACTGTGCCTCTTGCGCTCTGCCTTGCGACGATTCTTCGAAGACCTCCTGCAACATAACAAGAGACCACCTGTAACTCCCTCATTCTACACTGCCTAAGATAGTATCTGCTAATGGTCGCTCACCCGGATGTCTTGGTTGCCAAGGAAGAACTGACTGAGCTCATGGCAGAGTGACCCGTGATGCTACTTGTGTCCGAAAACAGGTCAGCATCCCTCTCATCTGCTGCATAGGTGCCCTCTGGGGAGAATAGGCCAAGTGTACTACAATGTTATGTGATTACTAGTGTGTAGTCACATGAGTGATGTCATGTGGGTCACATGACTAATAGTGTGATGTCATGAGTCACTGTGTTGTCACGCAACTGTGCACTGCATCAGCTCACCTAGTATTGCAGCCTGTTTCTTCTGCTTGTTCACTCTGACCACTGCCAGCCTGTTGGCATGCTGCACAAACGTTCCCTGGAGGGTCTTGATCACAGACAGCTGGCTCTGATGTGCTGGAGGAAGACGTGAACACACAACACTTAGGGCTTCATGCAACATACTGCATCCCCCCCCCCCCCCCCCCCCAAAAAAAAAAAAAAAGAAAATGAATTTTTCGGCATTCTCAGGATGATTCTGATCAATTGCAGATGCCTAATCTGGGTCAATCAATCCTGTACCAAGGCACTGATTTCACTGCAGGATATAAGATCAAGGAGGCCATTGGAGGGGACAGCTCAGCATACCGGATCCAGTGATTTTAAATGTACATCTCTAGGAGGTTGTGTGTGCCCAACCTTCGACAAGGCTTGGTTTCAGGTGGGTTTCAATCAGGTCCGCACGGTTGTGCAGGTAAGCGATCCTCAGGGCCTCCTCCCACACCCCACCCTCCAGCAGCGTCACAACCGCCTCCTCCACATCCTGACATACAGAACAAACATTGCTCTAATAAACAGTACAGGGAAGATATTACTCTGGTACTATAACAGTGACCCACCTCAGCATAGTCCACCAACACTGTAGCAGCAGCACACCAGTGACGGCCTGCCTTCAGGTAGCCTGTGGAAGATCAACAGTACACACACGCACACCTAGCAGGGTGACTCCAGACACCTCAGGCTACTGGTGCTGAAGGGAACACAGTTTACTGGGTGGAGGAGATTAGCAAGACAGTCAGTAATGAGTACGCTATGGGAGGGCATGTGTGTGCTCAGCATACGTGCTGGGCGTGTGCTGGACGATTCACAGTCTGAGCCTATATATAGACCCTGTGCACTTGGAAAATACAAGAGACGTGGAGTTTAGCTATTCAAATGGTTGCCATGACAATGATAGTCTTGCCTGCTACTCTCCTGGCCACCTCCATCCTCTCCGCTGGGCCCTGGCACAGCTGAGCTGAGAGGGAGAACACTTGCTGCCAGCATCCAGCCGTCTCAAAGGATGCCATAGCCTCACACAAGCACCCACACTGGGCAAACACTGAGCGTGTGTGCGCGTGTATGTTTGCAAGCATGTGTGTGTGCATGTGCATGTGCGTGTTTGTGGTTTGTGTGTGTGTGTGTGTGTGCATGTGTATGTGTGTGCATGTGTGTGTGTGTGTGTGTGTGTGTGTGTGTGTGTGTGTGTGTGTGTGTGTGTGTGTGTGTGTGTGTGTGTGTGTGTGTGTGTGTGAGTGTGTGTGTGAGTGAGTGTGTGTGTGTGTAGGTTGGGTACAGGTGCGACAAGAAGTGGGTACTACAACTTCAGGCTTACTTATCCCAGCATCTCTGTGCTTGCCGTTTTCTGCAAGGTAGCTACCATAGGCCCGGGCTATGGCCTGCATCAAAGATCAACATTAACATCAACGTCAACAACGTCAACATCAACATCAACATCAACATCAACAACATCAACAACAACATCAACTATCAGTGTATGTTCTGACACTTGAGTTCCATGCGTACCTTGTATTCTGGAGATGACCTATCAGAGTAAATATTGAGTGCGTCGGTGTACAGCGAATACTCACAAACTAGTCCCAGGCACTCCTCGAACTTCTCAGGACCTGAAATTGGAGAGAATCTTACTTCTCTCCCTTCCTCTCCCCCCAACGCACATCCCCACCCCACTCACTCACTCACCACACTTGCTGATGTGCTCCAAGGCCTTGGTGTACCTTCGCAGGTGTCTGTCTATTCGGTAATGCTGGTAGTGAAGGGGAAGCTTCCGCAGCTCACTCAGAAATGGGAGGTACTCTTTGGGATCCTGCATGGAGGTCACATGATATAACAACTACTCATGTCACATGATCCCACACAAAGTCACATGATCCCACACAATGTCACATGATCCCACAAGGAGTCACATGATCCCCTACCTTCTGTGACCTCTCAGCCACCATGAGTACCAGGCTAAAGTCGTACATGCCGAGGGCCACGTCGTAGAACTGGTTGACATCCACTAAGAAGAGGGAGAACTTGAGGGCATCCTCTGCCGTCACTGAGGGGGACTCCTCCTGCCTCTTGAGAGGGTGCTCTAGGAAGGGGAGAAGAGACGAGATTATTGGTTTGTAGCATGATTCACTCATGAGTCCAGATATTGAACACGTCTGAAGTCAGATCATGCAAGCATTGAATTGAGTTTCAATTAGTGGTTGGAGTCGGATAGAGAGAGAAGTTGGCAGACGTCTCACCTTTCAAGTGCTTCACTTTCTGCAGCACGGTCTCCAGCTCTGGGCTTGATTTCGTGATGTGGGTTGTGATGATGGACAGCAGGTACCTGCACGGGACAGTGTTAGCAGTAGTCTTGGTCCCAAACCCAAACCAGTGTGGATCACTTCCAGTATCACATGCGGTATACTGGAAGCAATCTGCACTGGGGTTGGGACCGAGACTATACTAGCAGCTGCTGTGCGTGCATGCACCCCCCCCCCCCCCCCCCCCCCCCCCCACATACATGTACCAAACTCACTTGTTCTCGCCCAGCTCCATAAGGGCCTCCCTCACAGCATCACACACATGGTCCACCTTCCCCTCCCCTCCTCCCTCCATCTCCTCCCCCCTTCCCTCCTCCCTAGTGTCTTGTGACTTGCCAAGACCAGGATACATAGTCTGGGTCACATTTTCATCTCTGAAACATGAACAACACATGCACTCTGCTCAACAACTCACACCCAGAAAAAAACAGCAGAGCTCTCTTTAAAGATACAAATGGGAGCAGCTTGACCCCAAGGTAGAAGTCTCTGATACCTCAGGCAGTTGCAGGTGGGCAACATGCAGCTCAATAGTTAACCCTTTCACCGGTGAAAGGGTTAACCTGGGTACGTAATGTATCACATGAATGTACATAGCTAGCAAGTGGCAAAGTATATGCTCCATAAACCACACACTGTATGCTGGAAGTTGCCCACATGCAGACAAATGATACGTCTACTTGGACATCATTCAAGTACCAGGAACTATAGTCATACTGTAGCTAGTACACTGGCCTGATAACATGCATACCTCAGCTCAGTGAGGAAGAGGTTGATGAATGAAACCGAGTCCAGCTGTTGGACAAACTCTCTTGTGTGGGCAAGAAATGCCTGCAACAACAGAGAGAGTGATAAACATCTTCTCACAGAGTTCAAAGTGCGTGTACGAAGTTCAAAGTGTGTGCAATGTTCCAATGGCGGCCATGACAGGCATGTAATGCCAAACCAACCGTTACTCATTATAATGTTCTGGGTCAGAATGCAACTGACATGTCCTGGGGGTAAATCGCTAGTGCAAAGTCCATGCCAGTGGAGTAAAAATCACCGAAATCTTAAGTGTAAGTACATGTACATGACTGTGTTGTGCCATTCCAGTCCCCTCCCACTCCACCTGAGGGTTGTGGTCGTGGATCAGGTTGAGGTTGATCCGGTGTTTACGCATCATGACAAACGCGTCCCTAAACCTAAGCTGGTCCAGGCTCCCACGCACACTGGACAACACCAGCGCCCTGGGGCAGATCGTCTCCAGGTTACCACGAGGCATCTGGGAGGAGGATGGAGTCTCTGATATTACAAGAATAGTTTTCAGAGCAAAAACAAATTCTGGTCATGAAGATCAGAGACCTATACCCACCCTGAATGTGAACATTACCTGTAATACTACCCTGACGTCCCCTGGGATGGCAGTGACTATCCGAGAGCCACGCTCCACTCTACGCACTGTCTCATCCAGTGCATTTGGCCTGTCCACATCCAGCGGGGAGAGTTCTGTGTGTGTGTGTGCATATGCATGCACAATCATTTAGAAGTTTCCATGGTAACAGTAACATGCATGCTCTTTATCACTACAGACGTGACCATGTAGCGTAGGGTTAAGCTTATAAAGTACAGAGGTCACCTGAGGGGTCAGAGTGCAGGGGAAGGAGGCGGCAGGTGTGGGAGGTGGTGGTGAACAGGAGGAACTCGTCATGCACTGCAAATGAGGTGCACCCAGAGGCAACCTTCCGGTCATCAATGTAGAGTATCCTTCTGGACTCACTCAACCCAATGACATGTTCCTGGCAGACATGCACAAACAAACTCTGTTAGAGTGGTCTGGGAATGGGCCAACAGTTCTTAGTTGCAACATAATACTATAGATAGCAGAGTAAAACCCCCAAATTATGCATACCTGTCCACTGAAAGTGGCCAGTGCCAATTGGTCACATGCTTGCTCAGGGAACTGTAGCTCTGGCCCTGAGGGTAGTTGCCATGGTGACAGACTGCCATCGGCATATCTGAGGATGGTACCATTGGTGAGCTGCACAATGGCCGTCTGAGTGTCTGGGTTCGTAGCGAGGGACAGCAGTGGGCCCGGTGAAGTGGTGGTGTGACTGTGGGAGGAGGAGGTGGTGAGGTGGGAGGGAAGAGATGCAAGGGAGGTGGAGGAGGGAAGGTAGAAGGAATGGAAGGAAGGAAGAAGAAATGGAGGGGAAGAGGAGGAGGGGAGGAGAGGGGGTGTGGGAAGAGGGGAAAGGAATAAAACAGGTGGGGAGGAAGAGGGGGAGGAGGAGGATAAACACTAGTTATAAAAGGAGTGACAGTCTCCAGGTTCCCTCTTTCTCGATCCTATAACTAGACATAATTATATGCTCTATCTTCTCGTGTATCACAACGGCACACACTGACCACCTGTTGACCTCCACGCGGTGTGAGGCTCTGTCCACCTGCAGTGACAGCTCTACCACAGCCTCCTCCTCCCCCTGTGAGACCACACCCAGTAGCCGGGCTCCCTGCCACCATACCAACTGCCTCAGAGAGTGCAAACAGAAGCAGGAGCCACCTAACCTGCACGAGGCGAGGGAGAAACACAGCCATGATGTCACACAATGTTCCTGTTTCCACGGTAACTGATACACTTGCATATACACAGACGTACTGCAGATATGCTGGAACAGAAGTTGATATGTACACCTTTGGAATCCACAGTACAAAGATCACAAGATATCATAATGGACATTGCTGTAGATCCATATGCTTGCTGCACTCCCTACCTGGTGGTGCCAACAAGCTCTGGGGGGTGGGGGATGTGCCTATGTGCAGCTTCTCCCTCTTGGCTGTGTGGCCCACTGTAGCAGAACACAGCTACCTCCCCACCGGTCAACAGCACTAGGAAGTCATTGCAGTGGGGAGGAGGAGCAAAGGCAATTTGCAGCACAGGGGAAGGGAGAGAAAGATCATGGACGCACATGGGCGGAGGGACAATGGCGTGTCGGAATGGCGTCAGGAGAATGTGAGCTGCATGTGTGTGGGAGGAGAGGGGAGGTAGCGATGGAGTGAGGGAAGGGGAGGGAGGAAGGGTGGAGGGAGGGAGGGAAGGGGAGGGAGGAAGAGGGGAGGGGAGGAGGGAGAAGAGTGTTGCAGACACACCGCCATCAATGACTGCGACAGTTGACATGTTTTCAGTACTATGAGCTTGGCTCTCTGCCACCACCCATCTCCAGCTATAGCACAAGTATTGTCCATCTGAGGGAGGGAGGGAGGGAGGGAGGGAGGGAGGGAGGGAGGGAGGGAGGGAGGGAGGGAGGGAGGGAGGGAGGGAGGGAGGGAGGGAGGGAGGGAGGGAGGGAGGGGGGAAGGGAGAGAGGGAGGGAGGGATGAAGGAAGGGATGAAGGGAGGGATGAAGGGAGGGATGAAATTTAAGTGTGGAACAACTATAAATCGAGGAGGTGGAGGACTGGAGGTGACAGAAGAGTCTCACCGAGTGTGAGGAGGTGCAAGGTGAGGGGAGAGACCGGATCCCACTGCATCCCAGCCAGCACAGGAGAGGGCAGGTTGAGCTCCTGTTTCAAGTACCAGTGGTAGTTGCCCACTGACCACAGCTGAACTACACAGGAGGGAGAATGAACGGTACAGGATGGAGAGTATTACCTTGAGAGAGAGAAATCATCTCCTCCTCACCATAGCTTCCAGAAGGTCTGCTACCATCCTTCCCCTTCTCCTCCAGTTCCTCCCCAGTTTCCAGCCACAAGGCCAGCACAGTGGAGTCGCAGCTCCACTGCAGCTCACGAACGTGCACTCCTCCCCCCCTCTCCCCTCCCCCCTCTTCCAGGGTGAACTCTCCATGTTGAAGTCCATTGCGCTCAAAGAAAATGACATCGTGTTTGTGTGGTTTGCGTTGTGTGGAGGCTATCAGATTGCCACTTGGCCTGTGGAGAACAGAAGCAGCTGTTCTATATATAGATCAATACCAAAATAGTCATGCGACAGTAGTTCAGTCATGTGACAGTAGCTCAGTCGTGTGACAGTAGCTCAGTCGTGTGACAGTAGCTCAGTCGTGTGACAGTAGCTCAGTCGTGTGACAGTAGCCAATCATTTTCTGTTCTCAGGAGTATATGGATTTACTGCTACTTACTTTGGATGCTAAACATTACTGTACATCAACATGGAAGTCATTTATCAATGTTTGAACCACACGTTTTGAATCTCAAAGTACGTATGCCTTAAGTGTTTGGTATTGAAGTACTCAACCTCTAGGTAGTGAATGTCCCATTGCTAACTTCTGAGAAAGGCTTAATATGATTGCTAAGCTTTCATCAGTCAGAGGTCACATGTGTTGTCCTACCTCCAGTGGAGGGGCTGCTCAATGCCTTCCAGCGCCTCACTTGTGGAGTGCAACACACATTCTCGGCTCCACACACGAAGTCTTCGTACCTCTGGCAACAAAACATCCACATAATATCACTCGGCCACTCTACAGGATGTAAATTCAACTAGTTTCTAGATTACAGCAGAATGGCATGTTGAGCCACTGGGACACATCCTAGAAGCTACTCTAGACGTTCTCTGTAAGCCCTCTTACCAGTGCGGGGGTCAATGGTACTGCAGACAAAGTACTCCCCATCCCCCCGCCAGCTGATGCGTGGTTTTCTATCATCCCATGGGAGGGCAAGACCGAGGGCCTGGGTGGGGAGGGGGAGGGGCATGGAAGGCAGCTATGCTTGTGGTATAGCATACTTGCACGTACTTTCTCTTTTGGCCGGTCCGCTTTCGGTTTACCAACCGAGCCATGGAACTGAGTCTCTTTCTTCCCCCAACCTACTGTCACTGGCTTTGCTGTATCACAGGGTGAGGGATAAGATGGATATAAGAGGAGAGACATTAGCAAATTAAGAGGGACGTAAGAGGAGGGACGTAAGAGGAGGGACATAAGAGGAGGGACGTAAGAGGAGGGACGTAAGAGGAGGGACGTAAAAGGAGGGACGTAAGAGGAGGGACGTAAGAGGAGGGATGTAAAAGGAGGGAAGTAAGAGGAGGGACGTAAGAGGAGGGACGTAAGAGGAGGGACGTAAGAGGAGGGATGTAAAAGGAGGGAAGTAAGAGGAGGGACGTAAGAGGAGGGACGTAAGAAGAGGGACATAAGAAGAGGGACGTAAGGGGAGGGACATAAAGAGAGGGACGAAAGAGGAGGGATGTAAGAGGGACGTAAGAAGAGGGACGGGAAATAAGAGGAGGGACGTAAGAAGAGGGATGTAAGAGGAGGGACATAAGAGACTGTTCAGCATCCAAAAGTATTCATGCCCACCTTCCCCAAACTCTTCTGGGTGTGCAGGGATCTCAGAAATGGGGTCAAATTCCCTTGTCATCATCAAGAGATTCTCCTCTCCCGTTACAAACACGGCCAGGTCTTGCTCGGGGCTCCACGCCATGCACAGCAGCCCTCCACTCACACTCCCCACACACTCCACCTGCAGCACACAGCGAGAGTTTGACGCTACACTTTCAGCTCTAAATCATGGACTAGGTAAGGTCGTTCAATGCAAGGTACCTTTTAGTAATGATTTGGGAAACCCTCAAAATGCTGTTCAAATGTTGCATGTAACTCCAAACTCTATCTGGACAATGATCGTCAGCACAAAAATACCAGAGAATAGCACATTTGAGCCACGCTTGAAGTTTGCTATTCAGAGCACCAAGTAAAAGCTTGACATACCTACACTGCTAATTAAGTCACAAGTTGGAAGTACTCTAGCTCGAGACCTGGTGAGTGTTGGTATTGCACAGTAGCACATCGCCATTCCTTGTGGCCAGGCACACAGACTCCAAATCAGAGATGTACTCCACTCCCACTACACTGTCATCTGGGGTCATGTGACCATCTTTGGCCAATGGAATAAGGGATACCTGAGAACCAAAATATGGTAGATCATAGCTAGCTAACAATGAATGAAGCCGAGTTATAAGGCTTTCACTGGACCACTTAATGTTTTACCTAGATTTATACAAAACAATCACCATTCAGCAGACATTGTCAAGACCTTGGCACCTCCAGTTTGGTTGCTTGCAGTATGCAAATACGTATGGAAGGCTTGGGAGATTGGTCATGCATATGATGTCAGGTAGACACATGGGGGGCAGTGCCGGACTCCAAATTCATATCAACTGATCCTCAGTGTCGTGAAAAAGCATCGATGCTGCCCTGCACACCCTCCGGCCTTCATCCCTCAGACTAAAAACGGGACTTGAGATCTTTCATTGGAATTTGGAACCCCCACCTCTATAGGTAGACAATGATGCCATGCATGTGACCAGGTCCTCCCGGATCCCACTCTGTACTTGCATCAGTCTAACAAGTTAGCGCGCTTTCTCCAGTACTCGAAAGCTTTCAGGGATTCGAGTCGATCCGTTCTGGGGAAAATTCGAGGGGTTAGTTCGCTAGACTAGTACTTGTATACTGCAAGCAATCAAAAACTGGAGGTTGCTATGTTGCTAGGAGTCCTAAATACCCTACACGAACACACCATACCTCCTTCTCAGCAATACAGCAGAGCCCATCCTTGACCGCAACCCACACCGAGCCGCTGTCGCAGTCTAAGCAGAACCAGCTGGCACTGCGGAGCAGGGGATGGGGAGGGAGAACCACACAGCGCGTTACCTCCAGGTTGCGCATCTCTAGCTCTCTGGCTGGGCCGGGTGACCGGGGCGCCCCGTAGCGCACCACGTGGTTACTGTTCCAATTAACGCGCAGCTCAAACTCACTAAGAACTTCGACTATGATACATGGGTGCGTATGATGGAGATGCAGAGCAAGGGTGGCCATATGGCGAGGTTGGAGAAAGAGCTGACGGCTCTCCATCGCGCGCAGGAACCCGTGCTCGTCCTGAATTACTGCAATTTACGGGAGTTTCCGGACATCCTGCTGTGCGACGAACACTGCCGCAAGAAGCTCCGTAAACTCTACCTCAAGCGAAACCTCATCAATACGCTGGTGGGTGTGTCATCACTAATCTCAGCCCCACCCACTCACACCTGGCCTCATGCAATTAATTACATCATCAGTGGATAGATAGATAGATAGATAGATAGATAGATAGATAGATAGATACCCTCAACACATTCGAGGGTAACACGGCACGGCACAGTGATTAGCCGTATCTAGTCTCGGAACCAGAGACTAGCTAGTCGTTGGTGATAAACCATTTCCATGATGTCATTTGCAATCAATGATTCCGATTTGTCGGATCAGCATTATGCTGACCTGACGAATCGGAATCATTGAATTTCCGACCTGGGGACAACTCAAATGTAGGTGAGACTAGTGTTACTGCTGGTTGCACAAAACCTGCACATCATAGAAAGGAATTGCCCAATTACTCTCTGTCTGGTTACGTATAGGAAGAAAATGCAGCAGCTGTGAATGGGTAGCTCTAATTCAACTCTTGGGTTAGCCTCCTTCCCATGCGCTCGAGTGCCTGGGAATGAGGCTACTCTTGGGTTGAAGAATCAAGTATGTCAGCTCGAACCACAGCCCTGGGATAGGGACTAGTTTAGACCGACACTTTACTGACAGTAAATTCATTATGATGCACTATTTCTCTTTGTTCCCAGGCTCCTCCCCAGCACATACTGTACAAAAATGAACAAAAATCTGGGGAGGAGCTTGGGAATTAGCTATTTCTAGCAGTTGCCCTGTAGACATTGTATAAGTCTGGTTGTATATGCATCCACCCCAGACCCCAGGTATTAGACACTTGGAAGCCCTGACTGAGCTCTACCTTCACTCCAACAACTTGACACAGTTACCCAGTGGTAGGATGTCACCAGAAGTGGTAGATTGATATACTGCAAGAGCACATACGACAACACCATCATTGTGCTGCCGCAGTGACAATGATGTCATCACACGCTCTTGCCATTACTATCATCAGGAGTGCACAATGACATCATCCACTGGTGCAAGACCTAATGAAATGTGCTCTGTGGCATAGTTGTTGTTCCTATCAACAGAACTCGTAGAACCCGATCAGGTAGTATACAGTTTTCCATAGTCGCATTTCCCAGGCCATCCCATCTCCATTTGATAGCTTGGCAAGACTCCACTTTCCACAAATAACATGGAAATGGAAATAACATCTATCTAGCTATCTACTTTTCGTAGCCATTGCCAGCACCGTTGATCCCCTCTCTCCCTGTAGAGGTAGCCCTCCTTCCCAGTTTGGAGTCCCTCAATGTGGCTTGCAACAACATCACCACCATCTCCCCCCTCATTGGCTCCATGCAGCGGCTGAAGTGCCTCAACATCTGCAGAAACGCTGTCACACACTTGCCAGATGGTATGGGCACAGTGTACTTACCAGTGAGCATTTTTACTGTTGTGTGATGAAGCAGTGAATTTCTTTCCAACCCTAGAGCTTTGGCGAGCACCCTCTCTGGAGCAGCTGCTTGCCTCTGCCAATGCGTTGCAGACCCTCTCTCCGACGGTGGGGTACTGCCAGTCACTGCGCAAGCTGCATCTGGACTGGAACCAGGTGTCCTCCCTCCCTCCCCAGCTCACCACACTCACACATCTCACAGAACTCTCCCTCTGCGGCAATGTTCTGGGCAGTCTACCAAATGGTGAATACAGCTGCAGAAATACCAGCGCTTATTTTATATAATTTGAGCAGCAATCAAGATGAATAGAGTGTCAGTTTACATACTCAGCAAGGATGACTCGGTAAACATAAAATGACAGGTGTATGGTGATAAGAGAGGCTGTGCATGGGTCAGGGTTGTGACACAATAATGATGTTGCAAGTCATTCGGACTCTCAATCTTCTCTCTGTCCAGATTTTTCTGCCCAGCATGAACTCAAGTTGTTATACGTGGACAGCAATCACAATCTCAGCTCCATTCCGGCCTCACTGGTGTGTCGTGGGGTCAGTCTGGGTGTACAGGGGTGTGGGGTGTGGATGGAGGAGGGGGAGGAGAGGGTTGTCCTGAGCCGTGCGTGCCCCATGGTTCCTCCTCTTCTTGAGCTGACAGTGAAAGCTGTTAACAGAAACCTCAGAGGTAGGAGTGCTTGAATACTAGCAAAAATTAACCTTCGCTAAAAATATGTGATGGTCTTGTGCATACAAAATAATAGCAGCACAATCAATTGCCTACTTCAATATATTATATTAGTATTGGTACTTCAATTTCAATCATCTAACTTCAATTTCTCCATCACCATGCAATCTCAGTATAAACAAAAGCTTACACAGCTAAGTTTCAACCAATCATAATGCGGCATTTTACCCCTATAGAGGAAGTGAAATACCCGGTAGCTCTGAAAAGCATGCAAACTTAATATTACAGGCCATCCTCCTTACGTGTTTGTGTCAACCTTCCCAGTGCCATTACAAAGGACCTGCCTGACTACGGGTGACCTTTGTACTCTGCTCGACCTCCCCACTGGTCTAGGGCAGTGGATTGTCCCCCACGGGAGGTGCAGCCGAGGTGAATGTGCACAGACATACTTTTCTCACAGCTGTGTGTACCACATGCCAGCTTGGCTGTACTCCTCCCTGGCCCAGGTGGAAGTGGAACCCTGCCACACACAATTGAGACTGTCTGTAGACTTCTGTTCTGTACAATGTGCTAGAAGATTTTTATCTCTGTAATGTTCGTGATCGATGCACATTATAGCCTTGTACCCAGGCCTTCCCTTGTTGCTTGCAGTAATAACGCACTATCATTGGTGTGCTTTGCTTGCCCAGAAATGTCAAGGTTTACTTGAGTCCCATGTGGATGCCATATCTGAGAAGATGGTGGAGACAATTGAGAGGAATTATCCAAAGCCCCAAACTTAGTGCTGCAGTCCAGCCGACCCAGGGCTGCAGACTATGCAGAGCCAGTGCAGAGGAACCTTCGCTGAACAGTGGGGGGTGTGGCACTGATCATCTCATAGATTTGTTTTGTTTTATTCAATGTCAATAGTAATTTTCACTGTAATTCCTGATCAATGCCTACTAGTTTTCTCACCCCATTTGCTCCACTAGAACATTTCACTGTACTGCATGGCTCTAATGCTTTGGAAAGTGTCTCACTAGAAATCAGTCCTGTCATGTGGTTAATTGCTTAGAAGTATAAAAATTTGTTGCAATTTGCAAGTGTTTAACTGACAAGAACATTCTCTTGTGGCAATTAGTATATTTCCTGTTCTAGTGACCACTGATTGTTAGCCAAGTAGTTAAAGGTTATTAAGTTGTTTCAAATGCCACAAGTAGCTATCATGACTATATATCTACCTATCAGTACTGTGCCTTGTTGAATACTTACATACAATTTCATAAATCCAGCTGGCAGGTTTCCCAGAGACCCTACTAAAATCAATAACTTGGAGAGAAAAAAAAAGAACAAGCCTAGCAGCCTCCTTCCTTCCATGGCCCCTACTAAACAAGGAGGAAAAAAAAAGAGAGGAAAAAAAAAGAGGGGGGAAAAAAAGGAAGGAAAAAAAACAACCTAGCAACAACCCATCCCTCCGTGACAGGTCAGACACCGAAGTGTAAGCCTCAGGAGCGCTGGATAGGCGTGACTGGAATCACAGGAGGCTAACCTGCTTTCTACCAGAACACCTTTAGCTTCGGTGGTCAGATGGGAACCGGCGTACTCAAGCTGCTAGGCGGGGAAGTCAGGAACCGGTGTGTACGGAGTGGCCCAGACTCGTACTCGGTTATTGGGGAGGCGAACACTCAACCCCCAGGCTGCAAAGCAAGTGCTTAGCGAGTGTGCCATCCCGACTTCCCGCCAAAACTTGATACAAATTCAGTATTTAAGCGTTAAACCGGATGTACCTGTTGCGCATGCGCGCCACCCCAGACTTCCCGCCAAAAATTGAAACCCCAGAGGAGCTAGCTGAGAAATCGAGAGCAGCTAGCTAGTTAGATAGCTCTCCTGGATCATAGCATCGTTCCCAGGCTCTCCTCCCTCCCCGCCCTGCGCAGCAAACGAGGCTAGGCCTACCGGGAAGGGGTCCTTTCAAAGTTCAAGTACAAAGCATGTTAATAGAACCCACCTTTCGTCTCCACATCTGACCTCCAGTTTGGAAGCTATTCACACAGTACCGATTTACAAGAGTTTACATAACAGGAGAGGGAGGGAAAGGTAAAGAACGAAGGCAGGGAGGGAAGTGTCAACACTAGCTCCTGTATGCTTAGCCTTGGGGGGTTGATAAAAACCCTGCAGAGATCACCACCATGGTCATGCTAGCTAGAATGTGTTGTGACTGTTGACTGTGCTTCTGTGGGTGTGGCTACACAATTTGAATTGGTGTCTCCCAGTAACACAGTGCTGCTCCACCTCTTTATTCTGTAGAGGGAGAAGACACTGAAGACTGATGAAGAGATGAGGGAGTTGGCAAATACTATCGAGATGGTCTCCTTCAATAAAGAAGGGAAGAGAGAGTGAGTGGTGTGTGGGAGTGGTATACAGGTAGGCATATATTGAATAAGAGCCTCATCCATGCACCCTACCAACAATGTATAGTTCTTAGCCAAAAAGAATTGATTGTAGGGAATTCATGGTGGGATTCTGTGTGTGGCTGTGGTGACTGTGGTTGTGGTGCGTGTGAGTCAGCTACGACTTCCTGGGCCAGAACCAGTCTCGCAGTCTGTCGAGGTAGTTGTCCGAGTCACCTTGCCGCATGATGCGGCTGCGCTCCCACTCTGCTTCACTCTTACTGGAGGTGCCATCTTTGTCAGTTCTGTGTGTTTCTGTGTGAGTTTGCTGGCCATCTGATCTGGTCACGGTCACCTAGTGTGTGAGAATACATGCATGCGAGCGTGATGTGAATGTGTGACCGGTGGGTGTCCTATATAGCTACCTCATAGAAGTTCAGTGATGCATGTGTGTGTGTGTGTGTGTGCATATGTGTCATGTGTGCGTGTATACAGCATAGGTGTAGCAGTGATTTGCAGGATGGTCGGGCAAAGTTACACGCTGCCGGAGGCAGTGAATAGAGGTGTGTAGTGCTGATCAGTCCGTGCGAAGCGTGGACATTTTTTCCCTTCAGGATGGGCTCTCGTGGCACCTTCGTGCTTTGCACTGCAAGTTCCAGGTGTACGAGGATTGCAGGCCCGGGGCTCCCATGTGCTTCTTTCTTGCTCAAATTTCGCTCACAAGCGTAGCTAATGCGTACGTACACATAATTATAGGGTATACTAGATTGTGGTCTCGTTCCCAAGCCATTCGGTTTCAGGCAACGCACGGTATTGCAAGCTGAGGAGACCAGGCTAGGAGTTGCAACATAGATACTATAGCCGGACTTGCCGGACCACCTGCTACGCCTATGTACAGTGCCCGCACATGCACACACACACTCATGAATGAGTGGTGGGTGTGTGACCAGTGGGTGTGTACAGGACCTTATGTTATACTCGTGAGTATGTACATGTACATTGTATAAGTCGTGCAGGTGCCTGCAACCCACCTCTTCGTTTCCCTTGGAGTCTCTCACAGTCCTCCTCTCTTCATAGGACTATGGAACACAATGAGAGAAGAGTGGGTGCATTGGTGACCAATGTACGGATGCTGCTGTCTGCTGCCCCTTGGCTCAGTCCCAGGCTGGATTGGGAATGAGGCTCAAAACTTGTGTTGATAATAGTCTTTGCCCTTGGCAATACATAAAACTGCACTCAGGGTACAAATCCCATACAAAATCCCATCCTCACAGCATGGAGTTAAAACACTTTGCATGACTGTACTACTGGTATATACTACTAGCCTTGTTCCCAGGCCCCACCCAGCTTTTCGTCGCTTTCAGTACTGAAATGCGGGAGAGGGACAGTCGCCCCCCACTAGCTAGATGTGCGTGGTAATTTACCTGGTATCTTAGCTGCTCTTGCTGTTCTGAGGCCCAGTGCACACATGTGCAATCAAACCACTTCTACCATCGGTTCTATCCTGACATCACACTCACGTGAGGAAAGATACAAGGCCCTCTCCCGCTTTCCCATACTGCAAGTGACGAAAACTGGGTGGGGCCTGGGAACAAGGCTAGGTATATGACATGTATGTGTTTGCTACGCACTATCTACCCTGTTTTTCCATACAACTTTATACCATATTGTGTGGTCTTTTGAAAGGTATACCACCACTGCATGTCTTGTGCCTTTGAAGCCAGGGTATGTACCTTAGCCTGGGGAATATATAATCTATGTACCCTATTACAGATTGTGAGCGTGCACGAGGTACAGACACTGCGCATGCGTATTCCTAGTGTATGTACCCTAAGGTACATCTATGTCTATGTATGTAGCCTAGGGTACATCCATGTACATCTATATACCAGGGTACATCTATGTTCGGCTATTTACCCTAGGGTACATCTGTGTACATGTACATGTATGTACCCTAGGGTACATCTATATACATCAGTAGGGTACACAAGAGTTCAATGGCAACTGGTACGTAATGTTCTTTTCATTGACATTTATAGTGCACCACATCAGTGGAAGATCTCTCACCCCATCCGGCCTCCTGGTGATGATCACACTGGAGTAGGAGGAGTGGGAGTGGACGTGAGGCCCAGGACCCTCCTCCCCACGATGGATGTGGGATCTGGGACTCTCCTCCCCATGCAGGTATTGTTCCAACAAGGACGGGTCTGCCTCAACCAGCTTATCAAGGTCTGTATTGCACGATCATAATCATAATCCCACCGAACAGGAACACTGGGTGTTACAAATTACACTGTTCACCTTTATCTTGAGGTGGACGTCTTGGAAATGGAGAATACCTTCTTGGCTGCATGTGGAAGTTATATATGTTTTTCACGCAAGCACATTGGTGAGAGAATTGCACACATAATGCACCATGCATTAAGGCACACTTGTACCACACACGCAACTACAACATGACCGTACAAAGATCTTTAGTCTAGTCGGCTAGACCTTGCAGAATCTTCCCCAGCATGGATCGACTCACGTGACCACATGGAAAAAAGGACCTAGAAACTTTGGACCACTTTACTTGAACTCTACTTGAAGTCCGGCAGATTGTAGCTGTCACTTGTGATATTTAGTTTGCTAAGTGCAAGCATTGAGGACTGACTGAAGCCGCCAGCATTTGCTGCTCTCAGGCACAGCAACCAAACAGACAGAAGTACAAAGCAGTGATCGAGGTTAGCAGGCCAGACTCGAGTGACCACAGTTGCAGTGAACTGTTCTGACGTGAAAACACGTGACTTCAGCTTAATTGCATGCTATCCTGCCAAGTAAAGTGGTCCAGTTCCTTCTGTGCTTGCACTGGATAAAGTGAAAGACTAGCTGGTTATGGCCTTGTTCCCATTCACGCACCGAGGGGAAAAAATAGTCTGGTAAATGGCCTATTCGTTCCTTGCGGTTGCAAGAATAGTGACATAAGGTTTACAGGAAATGTTTGACGTCACATGAACTGTGGAATTATCATAGCACATGAAGGTCGTCTTTGTTGGTGGTATCGAATGCCAAGGAAAGAAGATCCTTCTCTGGAGAGACCGGCTGACACACTCACAAACACATCCTGACCATTCACAAACCTCCAGACAGCCTTCTTATGGTGTAGTTCACGCCAGTCTAGCCACTAGCCCCTCTCCGCCCGGCCAGTCAAGTGGGTGCGCGGCTTCGCCGCGCTTTCATGGTCACTATAGTACTGTTAATTACATCACTTACAAACGTGATTTGATCGGACTGCCAACATTCCAATGGAGGGAACGAGAATGGAATAGGCTGTTCCCCAGACTATAGACCTTATGCACATGACGTCAGAAGGCATTACGTCATTAGCGAACGGGCCGCGCCGCCATTTTGAGTGGCAAAAGAACCATACTTAGTGTCACCGTCGGTTCAAGGCGAATGAATAACACAATGGTTAAGAGTTGTTGTGCCGTTGGATGCACCAATCGTTTCCACAAAGACTGTGGATTACCTTTCTACAGATTTCCTGTTGATCCTGACAGGCGCATAGATGGCTCGCTGCTGTGAAAAGAGAAAACTGGCAGCCCAACGTGAGTTCATGTATGGGTCATCCACTGATCCTGGCAGCATATCTAGCTTTCATCGTACCTCTGCTTTGTCGCTGCATCCAGGTCCTCGATCGTAGTACTAAGAATACTTCCGCTCGCACATCATCACCGTCGCGTCGTACACGTTCTTGCCACTCAAGATGGCAGCGTAGCAACGCATCGAACGTTGCTATGTAATTGATGACGTAATCGTACGTTGGAATGTAATTATTGAAAGACGTGCATAAGGTCTATTTTCCCCCTCCGCGTACGAAAAATGGTCTGGGAATGAGACCAAGCTTCTTAGACTACAAAGTCACAAGTGCAGTGCTCACTGGCTCTGGCTCCATCTGTTCTGGTCGCTGGAGGATGGAGTCCTTCAGACTCTGTGGGTCACTGCTCTCAGTGCTGGAAGAATCACCATCAATATCGGGATAGTCTATATGGGTGGATCAACTATAAAAACTTACCTCTCTCCACTATTAGTATTAATCCCATACCATCAGATTCCACGTGCGGCTCAAAAACAAAGCTCCTGATACTCTCATTGAACTGCCGGAATGTACGGCAAATCTCCCTGTTGGAGCAATGTAGAAAACTGGCATCACGGATGTTTAATATGTAAAGATACTAAAGTGAGCTCACTTCTCTACAGGATCAGCATTGGGATCAACCTCAATGCTATCGCAGTCCTTATCTAGCAAGAGCTCCCCAAACATGGATGCAAAAAACCCAGGAATAGCGTTCATCTGTCTTAGCTGTACTGTCTTCTGCCACTGTTTTCAAAATTCCAACATACAAAAACTTGCATCATTTTCGCATAATTAGACACCATGTGTAGTAATGTCCACACCGGGGACGCAAAAACGGCGCAAACAGGAGGGGGAGAAAACTCGCAAGAGGATACCAGCCGAGTCTCCGCGGAAGAAAACGAGCGGAAAGGTGCGCGGCGGTCAGACATGGGTTCCTCTGCCCTCCAACCTCCAGGTTATGGTACCCATCGGAAAAGCGGAGAAGTATCCGGAAGAAATCGGAGATATACTGGGTCCCCGCCCCCAGGGCGCTAGAGTAGGGGGGTTGATAGCAGAGAACACACTGTACGCAGTAATAGTAGCAGTGGAGAGTATCCAACTGAGTGAGCGCTGTAATACTATCATTAACGAGCACATTGCAAACTTCAATTGTTGGTTTCATTTTCAGGTGAGCACCTGCCACAGCATGCTGACTCGGTCTATCTCCACCCTGAGACCATGAAGTGCTGTGGCATTGCCATCGCACAGCCAGTGGCAGTCCGGAATGCAGCAGAGGGTGTGAGTGTGGTTGTCCATGGCCTCATACCCTAACCTAATTATCACTTGCATGCACTGTTAATGCCATGTCCTATATATACATTAGTACTGGTCGACAGTATGGGCAGACCAGTGAACAAGCTCAGCTGCCATATTCAAATGAACACTCCATGTCAATGCATTATTGTGTCACATGAGTGCAGCGGGTGAGCTAGGCTTCTTTCTCTGTATCGTCCCAGGTGATTGTAGTTTGCAAGCCGTGGCCTGTTGCAAAGATGGAACTGGATGGTCTGTGACTTCATCTGCACTATCATAGGACTGCAGTTAATGTATTTGACTTTCCATTTAGAGATTGCGTTGGGATCCACTGTGCTGCTTGGTTGCCATGGCAACCTTGGTGCTCTGGTGGAAGTGTGCAAGTTATCCAAACCCTCTCAACTGCCAGTGGCCAGTGAACTGCAGCTGCAACCATGGTGTGTTTGCGTGTGTGTGGTGGTGTTCATGTGTGTGTGTGAGGATCTGTGTGTGCAGTGTGAAGTATGTGTGTGTGTGTGTGCATGGTGAGGGAGTGAGGGTGTGTGTATGAATACAATTATAATGAAAGTTACGTCCTTTGATCTCAGCTCTGAAGTTAACTTCCCCCTGAATGACACATTCAAGAGCTACCTTCGTCACATACATGGTAGGGAGAGCCGTCTGTGTGGGTTGTTTGTGCACACTATAAGGCCACTATTTGTTGAATGTTAGTTTCTCATCCCCCGCCCACATGAAATATTGCCCCTGCATGAAACTCGCCATTATGCCATTATTTCTTACTGCGCATGCGCACATCTTGGGCTCTACCTCGAGACAGTGCCACGGTCTCACAGATCGAGTAACGGAGATGTTGAACTTCACCATCTACAGAAAGACAGCTCGCAAAACGCTGGTGCCTTGGCGAATTCACAGTTCGTTAACCATCATAGGTCTGCAAAGTAGTGTTTATATAGCGGATTTCCTGTTGAACATTGTTATAATGGCATAATGGCAATGTCTGCCCGCCCGCATACTATTCTTGCGAAGTCCCGGATGAGAAACTAATATGCAACAAATAGTGGCCTAATGCTGCATCCACTACACACACAGATGGTCATTATGTCTGCTCTGGGAACTATCTAACTGTACAGTTCTATGGTGAGCAGAGAACTTTCAGAACTGTCCGGGCGAGGAGCTCCTCCGACCAGCCTGCTCCCGCTGACATCAGTCTGCAGTTTAGTAGCTCACTTCTTGACAGCAGTGTTTTTGGTGGGATGTCTGAACTATCTCTTGACAACACCCCTTTCAAACATGGCAGTCAAGTGGCTCCAGACTTCAGTACTCCCAAGGATGATGGCAGTGTAGCTGTACCAGAGATTGATGATGGTCTAGAACCAGACCCTGGTGGTGGTGGCACGTGTCCTTCGGTGGAGCCGGAACAGGACCCGGTCTACCTCTCCAGTCTGACCAAGTACCATTCCCTAACTGAGGACCGGGGCAGTAGTGTGGCAGAGGGGCCCACAAGTCCTGTGTGTGCACCCTCTGAAGTGTTGGTCTACAGGATCACAAACAGAACAAAAATACAGTTTGTGGATGCTCAGAGTGAAATGGAAAAGAGGGACAAGGTACATATTGCAGCCGGGGTATAACACTGCAGGCCTCAGCTTGCATCTTGTTCTGTTTCTCAGGTCCACCTGTCCAATGTGGGAGGGCTGCAGGGACAGACCCAGCTGCTCCGAGAACTGGTGCTCTACCCGCTGGAGACTTCTGAGGCAGTACGCTCCAAAGGTTGGTACTGACCACAGAATTCCTTTTGATATATGAATACAGTGCCGTACGCCACAGGGCTGTGGTTTCCCCACGGAGTGTTGCTGTACGGCCCGGCTGGAGTGGGCAAGTCTCTGCTCGCCCAGGCCATCCAGTCAGAGACCAGTGCACATGTCATCTCTGTGTCTGCTACAGACCTAGTGCTTGGGTGGGTATAGAAGTACAGTATAGCCACAAAGCAGTTTGCTATCTCATCAGTTTGTTGCCCTCCCCCTAGCCTTCATGATTCGGAAAGCAGGCTGCAAGAAGTGTTCAGAGAAGCCAGAGAGAGGTAGGTGAATGTGCGGTGATACAGGTACTCTACATCAGCACTTGCTGCACTTTCCTCCACTCTTTTCCCCTTGGATCTTTCTCCTCTCCCCTATCCCACCCTCCTCTCCCCTCTTCCACCTCTTTTCTTCTTCCTTATCTCCCCTCCCCTCCTCTCTCTTGCTTACCTCCTCTCCCCTCCCCTCCTCTCTCTTAATTGCTCCTGCTCCCTCCAGCTCACCTAGCTTGCTAGTGTTAGATGACCTTCATGACCTTTGCCCCCACCGTGACCTTTCACCAAGTGAGGGGGAGAGGAGGGCCACTGCAACACTCGCCACACTCATGGACCAGCTCAACAGAACTCCACCATCAGCTCATATGGTGGTTATGGCAACCACCAATCAAATTGAGAGGGTGGAGCCCAGCCTGCGCAGGCCTGGAAGATTTGATAGAGAGGTTGAGATTCCTGTACCAACTGCTGCTGAGAGAAAGGAGGTAATGTGTGTGGTGGTTTAGGATGGCAGGTAGTCATTGAGAGGCTTGAAATGGAAAAAAAGATGTGAGAGTTTTGGCTTGGTGTTTTAGAAACACATTTTTTATAACTAACTGGGACAATGGCTTGCGGTATTCTGAGGGGTCCTAGTGGAGGCGATGTTGGTCGTCGTATGATACTGCTGGGCAATACTGGTATATTGGGATACCCAATCCGAAAGCAATATGTACTTCTTTCAAGTAGGTTCAAAAGTCATTGTGTGTATTGTTCTTGAGGAACCAGAAGAACAAAACTACATGACCACAAATCATTGTAAGGAGAGATGCACCTACAACTACAAATTGTGGGTTTTGTGTTGCCAATACAGCTACTATTTGTTGTGATACATAGCTTGGATATCATGATATACTAACTTTAGTAGGCATTGCTTCAGGATGGTAAAGCAAAGTGATCCCGTGGGATGACCTGGGTATCTTGCAGGTTGCTTGTCCTCCTGTGACAATACTCACAATAGGTGTGGTTACTTGGGCAGCTTGGTTCCAAAGTTTTATTGGACGGATCAGCATATTCAGCCTGTACGAGTCAGTATACTTAGCCTGTGCGAGTCAGTATACTTAGCTTGTGCGAGTCAGTATACCTGGCCTGTACGAGTTGGTATACTTTGTCTGTACGAGTGAGTATATTCAGCCTGTACAAGTCAGTATACTTAGCTTGTGCGAGTCAGTATACTTAGCCTGTACGAGTCAGTATACTTTGTCTGTACGAGTCAGTATATTCAGCCTGTACAAGTCAGTATACTTAGCTTGTGCGAGCTAGTATACTTAGCCTGTACGAGTCAGTGTTATTTCTTTGCAGACTGCATGTATTGGTGGATGAGTAGCCTAAAATTAAGGTCTAAAGGATGATGATAGTTTATTCACCGTACATCTGTTCCTCAGATACTGGCAATCCTTCTGCGAGGCACAGAGCACTGTGTCAGTGAAGAGGAGATTGCGAGGTGAAGCTGACAGCTGGGCACACAACTTCCTCTCAAATTTCAGCTCGGAAACTGAAGTCTGAGGGCAGATCAGGGTAACAGTGTTCTGGCATGTACAGTCATGTGTTCTGTCACTCCCTAGGTTAGCGGACACTGCGCATGGGTACGTTGGTGCAGACTTGTACGCTGTCTGCTTGGAAGGTATCACTGCATACTGTAGCCAACTCTTCTTGAATTTATTGCCTGATCGAGTCACATTAAGTTCTCTTCTGCAGCACAGCACAAAGCACTGAAGAGGTCCCTGGAGAGTGGGGGAGGGTGTGAGGGTGTGAGGGTGAGAGGGGAGGATGTGGGAGGGGCGCTGAAGGAAGTGAGGCCCAGCGCCATGAGAGAGGTGGCAGTTGAAGTTCCAAAGGTGCAGTGAACCCAAGTAACAAAGTAACAATGCAGTGTTATACTGAAGGGTGGGAGGGAGGGGGACCAGAACTCTGTGACAGCTGTACAGTAGTTAGGAGCCCATGTTTTAGCATTGTTGCTACCGAAGAAATCAACTTGGAGGGATGTGTGTGGGGGTGGTTTGGTTACATGACTGGATGGTTTTGCAGGTGCTGTGGTCTGACATCGGTGGGCAGGCAGAGATCAAGCAGAAGCTGAGAGAGTCTGTCGAGTGGCCTCTCAAGCACCCAGAGGTCAGGGCCTACTATACTATAACCATATGCTTAGTCCTCAAACCACACTACTACTTAGCTACATCCCCAGACCCAGGGCAACATTCAGGGCTAGCCTCATTCCCAGTATGCAAAAAAAAACGGGAAAATGGCCTTCTCCCTCCGTTGTTGCATACTACAAGCGATCAAAAACTGGTGGTGTAGAACGCCTGGGAACGAGGCCAATTCAGGGCTGCATTGCTTTCTGCTTGTAGGGTTGTATTATAGCTCAATTAGACTCCTTATCAAGTACAGGCAGCATAATTATGCAATTAAGATCGAATCCTTGTTGTCATTCGTTAAGTATTCGGATACCACCACCCTGGCACTCAATCTGTCAGTTAGGCCTGCTTGAGCTGGAAGGAGTGTTTGTCGCTTGCAGTAGGAAGGCCTGGGAATGAAGCTACATACAATAGCATAATGTTTTTCATAGCTACATAATTGCAGCTAGTCTCGTGCCCAGACAGTCTGACTTGACTTGACTTGACTTGACAAATTTTATCCGTACTGGAGTGGGGTATACAGAAGGAAGGTTGAATTCCTATTTATGTATTTCCATAAAATAAGCAAAGGAACTGGTGAGATACACACTAGTCAGGCATGACTGGTACAAATAATGACGTAACAGAGAACAAAAAGGGCACACAGGGGCTTTTTTAAATTTTATTTTTTAAGAGTATCAAAACTGCCTATGTCCTAACAAGAATGCAGAGAGGTTACGTTTAAAGGTATACAAAGAAGCTGAGTTAGTAACCTCCAGGGGGAGGGAATTCCATATAAAGGGTGAGTTGACAAAAAAAAAACGAATATCTAAACAAATTTATTCGAGACTGGATGCATACAATAGAATTTTGAGATCGAGTGCGACCATTCCGTAAAACAAAATACCTATTGAGTCAAGTGAGTGAACTATTTTATAGTTCACTCAGTCCCGCACATGTGAAAAGAAAGTCTGGTGTTCTGAGCAATATTTCTTGTCAATGCTCTCAAATTTGATTGCAGAAGATTGCAGAAGAATCTGTATGACGTAAGCAATCCTACTATTTCGAACTGAATTGGATGTAGTGAAAGCTTAAGTTGTCTCGCAAATTGCTACCTGTTTTCAGCTGTCCTGATAGACTTTGCGGCCATCTTGAGCTTTTGTAAACCTTGCTGTGTGGTGGTCAATATGCACTGAGGTGTTGGAAACTCGATTTCTGGATTTCAAAATGCAATTATGACATTCTTTATGCCGTATGGCCCTATCCCATGTGACAAGAAAGGTTGCTCAGTACAGCCGACCCTGTCTGGAAATGAGACAAAATTTCATCTATCTAAGAAAAATAGGTCACTTTGGATTTGGAGCAGATTCCATAGGCTCTAGCACCAGACATCAGGAGATATGTTCTCTGCTGTTTCCGTGTGCCAAGACAAGAGACTTCTTGACCCCAGTTTGATCTCCACAGGCCTTTGCCCGGCTTGGCATTGCTCCTCCTCGTGGAGTGCTGTTGTACGGTCCTCCCGGCTGCAGCAAGACCATGATCGCCCGAGCGCTGGCCACTGAGAGCGGGCTGAACTTCATTGCAGTGAAGGTGTGGTGTGTAGTGCTGTGTTCAAAAACTATACATTATATTTTGTAGACAGATTTTCAAGGTACAAAGTTAGGGTTTTCAGGTTTGCCTAATGCAAACTACCGCTAATGAACAATTTGCAGTTTCAGTGCTAGCCTCGTTCCCAGGCTCCTTGTACAGTTTTGTACAGTATGTGACAAAAAGCTGGGGAGGAGCCTGAGAACGAGGCTAAGGAACACCAAGTGTGGCTGATGCAACGTTTACTGTGCAGGGTCCTGAACTGTTCAGCAAGTGGGTGGGGGACTCAGAGAGGGCTGTGCGGCAGGTGTTTGGGAGAGCAAGGAGTGCTGCCCCTGCTATTATCTTCTTTGATGAAATTGATGCTCTGGCAGTACAGAGGAAGAGGTAACCCAGCATCTATAATCTACTGATCAGTTGATTAGTCTATCACCTGCCTATATCTGGCATAGCATCTAAACCTCTTGCACCCATTTCCACCTGCATACTGTACTTCCTCCCTCCCCTTCTCGTGATCCTCTCTCCGCTCCTCTCTCTTAACTCTGTCCTCCTGTCTTCCCTCTTCTTCCCTCTCCCAGTGAGGGCTCTACAGTAGCGGACCGGGTATTGGCACAGCTGCTGACCGAGATGGATGGGGTGGAACACTTGAAGGAGGTGCTGGTGGTAGCGGCCACCAACAGGCCTGACATGATTGACAAGGTTGGCACTGCATTACAGCATCCGAATATTCACTACCCTGCCCATGGCCCACTTACAGTATGAGGTCAGCTGGTGATGTCATAGCCATATCCATTTGAGCTCACCTCTGGTGTTAATTGTGAGCAGTGAATAATATTGAGTTTTACAAATCATGTAGATTTTGGTTTGATTTTTGACTGAGGGTTTAATGGTTAGGTAGGGAAGTTCACCTTCCAGCTCATGGTGGTGTGATATGCAAACCTGAATCAACCAGTCATGCAGTACGTGACACAGTGGTTCAGCAGGTGGATTTAGTGTCAGAATGATTATGACACTCCCAATACTTATTTTATTCGGCACATGGTAATAACTGTATACACACACACATGCACTCACAGGCTCTTCTACGTCCAGGGCGCATAGACCGGATGATCTATGTTCCCTTACCTTCGGAGAACACCCGGCGGGAGATACTGAAAGTGAGAGCTTCTCTCATGCATGTGGAAGCCCCTGACCCTATAGCTCTCACAGGATGCACTCTTAATTACCTGCATGAAATGATGTGCCGATGTGTATTTGTGTGCCTGCCAATCCAGCTTCCCACACATCACTGCAACTAGTTCTTAGTAGCTCAACAAGCTATAGGATACAAGGTGGGGGAGGGGATGGCTGAATGCACAATGATTGATCTGGAGGGTGGCAATCACATAGGTAGTAATTACCATAGGGTAACTGACAAGCAATTTTACTTATGAACAGCAGTGTTTTCTTTTTGATTTGCATGCAGTTGCAGTTCAGGAGGACCCCAATTGCTGCCGATGTAGATGTTGAAGCCTTAGTGGCCCAGACCACCGGGTTCTCTGGGGCAGAGGTAGGCACATGCAAGCAGCTCTAGCTGTTACACTGCAGAGGGCATATAGTGTCTGGTGTATAGTTATCTAGTAGTAGACTCCGAATTTAGTCTGGAGTTGTGGCTGTGGTACATACTAGAGCAACATGCAGTTTCCATATGTGTATGTTTACTTTGCATGGCTGTGTTTGCTTATACTAGGTGGTGTCCCTCTGCCAGGAGGCAGCTCTGTGTGCCATGCACGAGGACATTGCAGCAGGGCAGGTGGCCCAGAGGCACTTCCAGGAGGCCCTGACTGCAGTCAAACCACAGACCGACCAAACCACGCTCCAGTTCTTTGAGAACTACTGCAAGTCTGGCGGAACAAAAGGGACTTTGTAGCTTTGTGTATTGTATATTGCATGGCGCACATATCACATGCACAGGGCATGCTATTTTATTGTTTATTTCCTGCTTACACTTCCTGTGAAATGTAATTACGGCGCTTTAAGCTTGCGGTTTGATTGGTCAGATGTGGTTGTGGGACGGGTTTACGCGGGTCCTTATGGTTCGAGTTGGGCGGTTCTTTAGAGTGATTTGAGGATCTAGGAGGATCCTACGAGTAGATTGTGCTTTCGAAGTGGTAACCTAAACTTGTGAACGTCTGAAACTTTAGCGTTGGAACCCAGACCTGGGAGTTTGTAAGCGATGGAGACGGCGACCGCTCTGTTGTTGGACGGCGGAGAGCAAGAGTTTCTTCGTATAACTAGCACGGCGATGAAGATCGTTCAGAACGTGCTCTGCGAACCAGCTGAAGAGAAGTACCGCCGAGTACGCGCTGCGTCGAAGGTACATCATGTAACATAGTGTATCATAACAGTCGTAGAGATGTACAGAGGATAATTTATATAGTTTGCGGGAAACCTTTGGTGAAGCTTTAATGGTCGAGAGGAGGGGGCGAAGCTGCCGCATTATATATTATTGTGGCCCACAATTTGTGAAATTAGGTTAACCGACAGGTATCTCTCTCCCCCCTCCCCAACAGTATGTCTCCAAACCTGGAGTGGTTGAATTGCTGACAGCCATTGGCTTTGAGCTGCAGGTCAGAATGTGTGTTACAGTATACAAGAAATTTGTAATATTAAATTAATGGGTGTTTACTAACACCAAGTGTGGGAGAGGTTTAGAATCCGAAATATGCAAGTTGCAATGTTGTGGGTTCACTGTATTTCGGCTGGACAACTGTCATGACGGGCACCAGATTCCAAGTGTGTTTGGCATTCATGACCGCAAATCACTTGCATTCACGTTATTGTATAAACATATGTTAGAAATCACACCATTTGGAGTTATACGACTTCCGACGCACAGCAGAGATCCTTCACAGAGATCCTTCACGTTTGTAGTGGAATGCTACTGCCCACAATATGTACATAGCTGTAGTAGTTGCAATTGGATTGCTTGTTGAATAGTTGTGGTGTGGTTTGACTTAGCTAAGATGGATTGTTCGGTGTGATGATTCTAAACCATCTGATAATTATAAGTAATTCTCATTTGTGTGTGTTTGTTACTGGATTCCACAATCAAATCTCCATGGTAACCGTTGCCAAGTTACGAGCTGACACATGCATGCCAACAACTGCATTGAAACTCTTCGAGCTATAGATGCTAGCGGCTGTCGTCTACAATGTTGCAGTGTTTCGAACATATTGCACCTTGCAGTAGAATGAACGGTCTACAGTGTATTTTAAATGGTTCTACAGTTCTCAGTGAGAAAGTTGTGATATGACACTAAACATGTTCTTACTGTCAATTCCCATCAGGAACTAGATTCCCATGAGTGTTGGTAGCAATGTGGAGAGTTAACAATGCAGAGAGAGAGGGAGAGAGAGAGAGAGATCTCACTGCGCTACATCCGGATTGTTCTCTTTCCTCAGGGCGAGTACTATGTCCTGAGGGAGACCTCGGCTGCTGCGGTGTTGGAGAAGAAGGAGCAGCTGGTTGCAGCTCGTAAGGGTTCCACCAAATGCATCCTGGGCTGGGATGTCCCCTCATCCTCCCTCAAGTTCTCCTCTGTCACGGGGGCCGGAAAATATGGGGATGTGTTTTCCGGGCGGATGGATGGGAAGGAAGTAACTGTGAAGACCCTCAAACCGGACTGTGGGGAGATTGCCCGGGAAGCATTCGACAGAGAGCTGGACCTGCTCACGTGAGTGGAGATGGCAGGCGGAGCGAGTGTAGACTGATTGCTAATGTGAAAAGATTAGTGCTAATCAAGCCACTTAGGAGCTTGCTGCTTGCTAATCTGCTGATTAGTGTTCATCAGGTTCAATCAGAATTTCTGTCTCAGTATGAGGAGGGAGGCGGGAGGTAGGATTGGAGGTGCTAGCCTAGTGTGATCCACAGTGGGTGATAACTGCTCCCCTCAGTTGTCAGCCCCTCACTGCATGCTGGAGTATACATAACTCCTCTTAGAAACAAGTCTCTGTGGTAGTCCAGTAATAGCTAGTCAGAAGGTTGTCATCGGATAGCTTTTTGGCTTGTCACTTGTGTGATGCATTAATGCATGCAAGATGCTTGATGACCTCCCCCCACCCCACTGCTCCATCCTCACAGCAAGCTGAATCACCCCAACCTGGTACAGCTGCTGGCAGTGACCTTGACCTCTGACCCCACTGCTCTCATCCTGGTGAGTGATTACCTCTTCAGGGACCATGTTTGGAAGTATGGCCACCTGGGGAAGGCAAGCTGTCCTTGTGGCCATCAAGCTTCTCATGTGGTTCAGGATCATGTGTTATATAGCTATTGTGCAAGCCCTAAATCTGCAAGTCACCTGCAGCATGATTGCCATGGAAATGCTGCCACAACCACAAATCATGCTACAAGCATGTGCTAACACTTAGCTCCTGTACTACTGATCTGATAGGAGTGAAGGAAGACCTGATTACCCAAGCAGTTTTGCTCCACTTTTGTTTGTTGTGTTACACTGTGTTACATGGTTGCACATACCTTTTTTCATTATACACATATGGAAAAAGATATCTGTAGGGGGGATTGTATACTTCACTGTTTATGTGCATCCTTACTTTTTGCCGTTCTGGTATCCCTACATCCTGTTACAATTTTTTTTGTGTTACACTGTGTTACACTGGTTGCATTATTGTGTGTTGTTCTTGCAGGACTATGTTCCGAGCTGCATGTTGGATGTGCTCCACCGTGGTGAGCTGTTGGATGTGGACGTAGTGAAGTATGCCCGTCAGGTAGCATTTGCCGTGGAATACCTTCACTCGCAGAACGTCCTCCACTGTGACCTGGCAGCTAGAAATATATCCTATCATTCCAAGTGTGCATGAGTGTGTGTGTCTGTCTGTGTGTGTGTGTGTGTGTGTGTGTGTGTGTGTGTGTGTGTGTGTGTTTTTATTGGAGGTGTGTTGTCAGATGTTTAGTATCAGGTGACAAACAAACACTCTAATGATAGTCACAGCCCATCCTGCCCCTTATCTACTGGTGGGCACACAAAGCAGCCATAATCATTTGGAGACCCACTGCAGCTATCATCTCTGGAATGTTATCTACTGGTTTTGTAGACATGATATATATAGAAAGTGCAACTGGGGGCCTGCCCTAGCCTCGTACCCAGGCTGAGGAGGAGGCTGAGGGAGGGGGCACGGGAGCCCTCCTGCTCTACTTTCTTGACTGCATATTTGACCTGCCGGTTTGAAAAGGTCAAGAAGGTTGAGCGGGAGGCAGGCTGGGGGTGAGGTTAAGCCTGTCCACCAACAGTGGAAGGAGGAGCAAGCAGTTTGTGAGGTCTGGTTTCATGCCTTGTTAGTTCAACTGTCAGTTGTGGGGGAAGGTGATCTATGGTCGCTTGTCCTCCCACCTTCCCTGAACAAGACATGAGACGTCAGATGAAAAGGAATTGAACCCACAGTATGCATTTTCTGAATCAGTGTTTTTGCAGTTTTGAAAATGGAGAAACATTGAGTTGTTCCCTTGACTGACTGCCACCTTCTTGTGACTTCTGATGGTGTGGTGAAGGTGTTTGACTTTGGCTTGGCCCGTCGAGATGGTTCCCTCACCTGCCAAGTTCCTCCCTCACGAGAGGGTTCTCTCCGTGTGAGGTGGACTGCTCCGGACGTGCTCACTCAGTTCTATCTCTCTAAGCACTCGGATGTGTGGTGAGTGGAGGTGTGCATGAAGGGAAGTGGGCGTGTCATGATGAATTTAACCCCTCCCAGGAAAATGGATTCCTCTGATTCAGCATAAGATATGTGAATGCATGTGCAGTAGCCACAGAGTGAGGTCCTAGAGTTAGAGTTCCTATTCTCATGCAAGGTCTAGGTACGAGACTACGGAAGGAACCCACTAAAATCCTGGTACATACTTGTTGGTGGACTTGCAGGCCGTATGGGAATGAGAATGATCAAACATTTCAGTAAACATTTATGAGCCAATCAACTCACTATCAAGTCATGGAGAGCTTGCAGTAGTCTACTGGTTGTTGTTTCGTTGGATGTCATTCCCCTGGATGGAGGAGTTCATCTGAAGATAAGATACAATAAACTAGTGACCAGAAGTTCACGTTTCACGAGGGTCCAAATTGATGTGACAGACATGGAATCCTAAGTCCCCTTCCCGGTGGGTGGTTGTCCCTGTCAGCTGGGAAACACCAGAGCTTATGAGCGCCGTGATGCGTTATGGCCTCCTGAAAACACCTGGATGCAGCTCTGACAACTGGTGGGGACTTCAGCATCCTTAACATGCAGTTGGTATCTTTCGCTTAAAATGATTTGGGTGTTGGATTAAAGAAGCAGAGATCCAAGGCTTCTGTGGTTGTGTCCACCTGTAGTGTACGTAGTTGGGTTCAGAGTCCACACCACTAGGACAATGTAACTTTCAGTTTACTGCATATTTCCCTGGGACCAAAGCTTTCTCCTCCTGTACCCACCCAGCTGTGCAGATAAGGGTATATATATCCTGGA